>OY735210.1:14915259-14952759 GCA_963457665.1 Thysanoteuthis rhombus
GCAGGTGGTCCATGGTCGAGTAGCTTCTTCGAAAGCCAGCTTGTTCACATGGCTGGTTTCCATCGAGTGTTTTTGTGATTCGGTTGGTGATGATCTTTGTGAAAAGTTTGTATAGACAGTTGGGTAGGCTTATACGCCTAAAGTTGTTGAAGTCTCTCAGTTTTTTTTATATAAAAGCATTATGATAGCAGTGTTTCAATCGTCTGGGACTTTACTGTGTTTTAGACACAAGTTGAAGAGGACGGCCAGTTTCCTAGTGATGATTTTACCCGCTTTTCGGAATAGGTCGATGGTGATGTTGTTTGGTCCAGGGGCAGTTCCTTTCTTCGTCTGTTTAATAGCTTGTTTCACCTCCCCCCATGGGGTTTCTTTTGGGAAGTTCTCGAGTTGATTGCTCACGTTTTGCGTATCTCGCTCATTGTTTTGTAGTCCTTGTTTGGACGAATAAAGTTTTTGGTAGAATTCTTGGCACGTTCGACAATCCTGTCTCCGTCCGTCGTTAGGTTTCCATGTTTCCTCGAGTATGCTAGTTATTTGTCTTAGTCGTATGCAGTAATCCAATGATTGCTGATCCTTAAGAGACGGATCTTCTACTTTTTTCTACTGCCCCAGTCGCGTAACATACAACAGTTTCCGCCTATAGCATCCGGAGTATCTTGAAACAAACTAAATGGTATAATCTGAGATTTCAGATAAGAGCTGCTTAGCTCGACGTATCCTGCTGGCGCTCTTAGAAACCATATATAAAGCTTTATTTTGCATTCCGACATTCACGGTAGGATTTTCCACTGAAAAGAGCTTTATAGTGTTTAGGATTAGTTTCAAGCATTGGAATATATAAATTGCTCTTCCCACCTTATCTGCGGGAATATGTTTCAAGTCTTCAATGGATATCTAAAAAGGAAAATAGTACCGAACCCTATCTATAATATGTTATTCCTTTACATACATAACTATAATGAAGTTTCATCTACAAATTCAGCCCAATGAGATATCAACGATAACTAATAATGATTTAGAACAATGATAGTTATCTATTGTTATAAAATAGGTCGTACATTCTAACATTTCAAGCATACAAGTTTTTTCTGTCTTAACTGAGTCAAAATTCCATTATTATCATAAAGTTAAACATTTTTACATTTTAACTAAAAGTGGTAATTCTACGGCCTCTTTTTGGTACATCTGACTTTTGCTTCAGGTTCATTATTCAAAACAACTTAAGTTTTGTTTATTTCTGGTGTTGACTGCGGGTAATTGAAACCCTAGAAAAAAAGGACGAAAATAGTGGTTGTGTTGGTGGTGGTAGGGGGGGGGGCTGTAGATACCTATTGAGTTTTGTTTGACAGATAGAGGTAACAGCAGCCAGGCATCTAGTAATGACCACATTCCTCAGCAATAGCCTTCTTAACTAGCTTGTTAACCATCACAATGCCTGGTATGTTTATAAAATTATGTTGATTACTTTGCCAAAGAGGTTTTTTCACATGGGGCACAATAGTACAGTACATATACTGTGGATGCCTATGAAATTATCCTTGCTTCACGAAAGAGCTCTTTACGCCAATTCTCTGCTTTTACAAAAGAGGCGAAAAGTAAAAACAGCGTTGGGCATTCGTTTTGCAGCGAGCTGTTGTAGAGAAATCGCACACCCACTTCACATCTCGCCTATACTTCAGTCATTTGTACTTCCGACTATCCAACCTATGATTATTCAGCCTGACATATTATCTTGGGAATCTTTCAAATAAAATTAGTAATAGCCTCTTCATATTACGCTATTTCGGCTCGCGGAGTATCCTTATAAAAACACTCAATTTTCGATGGCAGGAAAAAAAAAACTTTACTCAAGCTTCTAAGACGACAAACCCCGGAATTATTTTACTAACCCTCTACGGCAAGTGCGTAAGTATAAAATCTTACAGATCTTCACCAATCTCAGGAGAGTGTGGCTTTTGGATGGAATAACAAGGGTCACTATGCTGACTCAGCTCACTCATAATGGCCCACAAGAGAAACATTGCCTTACAGTAAACGACGATACAGGTTTCCACTACTTTTTCCAAAGTTTGTTTTCTGCCACCTCACTTTTACGAACGACCTACGATAGCAAGGATTTCCCCCGCGAATCATAATGACATAATGTGAATAATTACTCAAGAAGTAACCTTCTGCTGTATTTTCCTATCTCATTATCGAAAGTGAATTCTATCCTCTTTTGTGGCCTATGTGGAAGGTGCGAAATGTGACAAAATGTTTGACTACACAGCTTTATTTTATCATACCGTCCTGTTTAAGCACTCAAAACATCCTGTAACACCGTCCTCAGCCCTTGTGGCTTTTCAAAATTAAAGACATACGTTTCTGCAATCATTGAAGTACTGTTATTTGTAGACGAATTTCAGTCAAAGTTATTTTTGAAATACGGAAATTTTTGATACAAAAAATATATAAATGATGGTACCCACCTCTTCATTTTACTCAATTACAAAATATCTGGTACACTTTTTTACGAAGCTTAATTCAACGTCTAATAGTAGGGAATCTTATACTACACTGCCTGCAGATCATTAATATTGCAAATTCATTATTGCCTGCAATTATCATTCACTCAATAATCTTCAAAGCTACGGTATTACGATTACAGGACACTACTGTCTGTTGAAGTTTGTACTTGTACCGAACTAACGTGATGAGTATGTATTTGAAAAGAAATTGCACTGAGAAACAACCGAGCAAAGTAAACATGATACATTATCATCACCTTATGGTTACAATCTGTACTTCAGGGAAGCCGCTTATCTTACAGTCTGCATTACTGTAAGTATCTGTCCGGATCTCGGCGAAATCTAGCTTCAAAGTTCAATGCATTCTCTTCAACGTCTTCAAATACTCTTATGACATTCGGGAACATCTTGAAATACGAACTCAAAGATATGCAGGGAAATTGAACGGTACAGGTGCATTTAAATGTTTGTATTGTGGATGTGAAGTGATCTAACTGAATGTTGATGAAAATGACAATTGGTAGGTAGCGGGAGGGAAACTCAAAAAAAAAATGGATATTACTTCTCAATCTTTTTTATTATTCCGTGGGCATGTTTCGATGGATTTTGACTAGAGCCAGTCATCCTTTTCAGAGAAAATATTTACAACTGTTCACAAAAAAGTTTGCTGTCCATTTGTTCTGATGCTGAGGAAAGATAGAGATATCACAGTGTTGTTTTGTTGTTTAGAACGAACAGGAGGATAGGTGTTTTTATCCGTATAAGTGAAAGTTACATTTGAAATGAGATGGGTCTGTGATGAGTGGGGTCAAAGGGTGTTTGTTTTTACAGGGAATAAGTTAAACATGATGAAAATGGAATATATTGGTAGATAAACGAATAATAAGGAAAAAAAAAACAAAATGAAAGAAACAAACAAAGAAACTGAATCAATAAGTCAGAGCGGGATGATGTGCAAGAAGATTCTGATCGGGGTAAATACCACAAGACCGACACACAAAAGCGTAACTAGTAATTAAGGGTCCTGGGTGTCTTGGTTTCTTGGGGCTCCTACAACATTTACAGTGATTTGACAGTACTATTTATAAAGCTTTGAGGATCTCTTTAGTGAATGCCCAAGGGTTGTCTCAGATAGCCTTACCTCCACCTTAGCTGAAATGGAGAGAAAAAAAACTGATATGGTAGGAATGAGAAGTATTAGAAACCTGCTGTATATCAGGGTGTAAGAGTGTAGTTTTTTTTAGGCCAGCATAAGTAGTTAATTTGTACCGTATAGACAAATTTAGTAAATATCTGAATATTGAGAAATATACAAATCAGTTACTTGAAAACATCCAGTTTTTTAAAATTATTATATCAAGTTTAATGTTATGTGCAGAAAAATAGACATGTTGATATATAGATGGATGAATAGACTAATATTTAAAAAAATCTTTCATTTTACATGAGAGAAAGTTTCTTCTACACACACGCATACATACATACACACATGTATATATATATATACATATATATATATATATATATATATATATATATATATATATATATATATATACATACACACACACACACACACACATATATATATATATATATATTTAATGTAAACGGTGTATGAAGCAGAAGGAGAAACAGAGAGAGAAACTTGAAAAGGAATTGGTACTTAGACTAATGAACTTCTACGTATACCTATTCCAATCCGTCTCTCTCTCTCTATGTATATATATATATATATATATATATATGTATGTATGCACACACACACACACGCATATACATATATGTATATATATATATGTATATATATATATATATGTTATATATATATATATATATATATATATATATATATATATATATATATATATATATATATATATATATATATCATAAACGGGCTAAGAAGTGAGAAGAGTGGAGAGAAACTTGAATTCGAACACAACTAATTTGTTATTTCCTCTGATCAAATCTTCAAGAAGAGAAAGGTTTGACCCTTTTTGTCAATGCACTCAATTCAGTGATGGATGTTAATCATTTAAATCAGCTAATGACTGCCAGGCCTCATAGATGATTGATAAATTATATTTGATGAAGATTGAAAAACATTGAAGGAGGTGGTTCCATAAAGCAATAAGCACAATGGGGGAAAAAAGTGTATAATCCAATGTTTGATCTGAATCATTCATATTATTAAAAATTTATCGACTGTATATATTTAAAGGTTAGAAAAAATACAAATAAATAATAAGGGAACAAATGTAATCCAGTCCCTGATTTTTGATTGGATTAAATCCATGATTTTTTCAAATGGTGCTTGTCGTGTTTTGGAACCACACTTTCCATTCGTATATCGGAGAAATAGAGATATATCATTTGTTGTTGTCAAGTATTACATCATAAGGGTCATAAATAACTTTTCAATACTTAAAGGAAACTATTTTTCATCATTTTTGTATTTAATATCGATGAGCAAGTAAAAGAAAAATTATATAATTTAAAAAAAAAGTTTCCCGTATATTTCCACGTATAGTTATCAGTGCATTAATGTAATAACATTTTTCTATTGATGTTCTCTATCTGATATCACAAAGCAATCAGCTGATTGGATATTGGTATTTTGACATCAGGGACTTCATTCGTAGAACCACGAATCCAATTAACCTCTTCTCATTCTTCTTTTAATTATTGTCAAGGGCTCAATCGACAAAGGCATGCGTGAATAGCTTCCCATAAAGTCGAAAACATTGAGATTTGTTGCCTCTTAAACAGACTTCATACTGTTTTCTATTCGGCTTCTCTTTCTACTTTTTTCTAATTCTTTAAGATATCTTTCTTCTGTGCTGTACAATGAGGAACAAAGGGACTCTATTGCTCTTTGATGACTTTGTTCCTTTGATTATTTGAATCTCTCGGGATGGCACATACCCAGCCGGATGGGCACATGATAGATAGATAGATAGATAGATAGATAGATACGTGGATGGATAGAAACTGAAAAAAGGTTCAAACTAAGATGGAAATTACGAGATATTTCATTTTAACTTAATTCAATTCTTATTCGTTCAACGCATTTCTTTTTCCAAGGAGTAAACATGTGGAATTAAGATATACTTCGAGTATGGCCACAGAAATAATAATCGAGTTTCTCTTCTTAATTCTCCCTTTGCTTCTTAGCCTATATATATATATATATATATATATATATATATATATATATATATATATATATATATATATATATATATATATATATATATATATATACATATATATATATATATATATATCAACAGGAAATAAAACAATGTTGAAGGCATTAGCTAAAAAGGGGGGAAATATCAATACAAATGCACAAGCGAAAAATGTCATTCACGTATTGTGGAGCGTGTATTTTATTTTTCTGGGGTGCATAGCCGAAGAATGGACGTCTCTTAAGAGATTTATCGCAAAGGTTATCAGAGGAGCAGATAGAATTTGATAAATAATTATGAATAAACAGGTATGCATCAATAGACACAATCATTATCCTCAGAATATTTGCATATAAGATATTAAGCATTCATTTTCAGGTAGTCGATAAATACATACACATGTGCAAACACATGCACACACACACACACACATACACATCTACGTATGCAGATATATGCACCCACATATCCATTCTTTCTACCTCTTTCCATTTCTCTCTTTTACTCACCAAAATACAAATATAATGATTCTATATATACATCGGATTATGAATATATATATATGTTTGTATTTGTGTGTGTGTATGTGTGTGTGTGTGTATATATACGTATTTTTGTAAACATAATCATATATATATATATATATATATATATATATATATATATATATATATATATATATATATATATACATGTATAAAATGTGTGTACTTCCACTACTCAGATGGACATAAGTATTGCATTGTTCAATGGCAGCTTGGGTGGAGGTAACACAAAACAATCAAATTCCAATGCAACAACACAGGGCAATAAATGTTTCTAAGATGCCGATTTTTAAGGTCTCTCTAAGAAATAGATTTTTCCTGCTGTCAGCCTTGTGGTATCCCATAGAATTATATATTGATATTTTGAATAGTATTTTTGTATTTTTTCAGTTATGAGAATGTACGTGTGTTTTTGTGAATTTAGAATGTTATGCATATTTTGATGAATTCTCTCATATACATATATCATTCCGATATATATATATATATATATATATATATATATATATATATATATATATATATATATACATATATATATATATATTAGGCAAATCATAAAGTCATATACAACGACGTTTGGCAAGAATGTTTTGCAACATATATGCATGTCAAGGTCACTGGTATATGAGTTGATGAATCAGCCTCAAGTTTTTCATTTTGGTTTGTTGAATGCTTCAGTTATTAACGAGACGAAAGATTTTTGTGATTTTCTTAAAGGCCAAACTTTTCAGGTCAGAGGACTAGATCATTTTCAAAACAGTACGCGCCTTGAGGTGTCCATGTTGGATTGTAGAAAATCACCAACTGTCAACATTGGGCGGCAATGACCTAATTATGGACAACTGAATCAAAGCTTCCCTGCAACGCTCGAATCAACAAAAGACAACGAACAAATTGATACGGATAAAATACACTCTGAAAAAGTTCCAGTAAACAACTCTGCAAAATCTCTTAGTTGTTTAGCGAGCTACTACAAAGCAGCACTACAAGAAAGACAATTGCATATATCATAATAGCATCTTACATGGAATCACCGGAAGTTTGGGCGAAATAATTGCAAATTTCCACTTGAATATTCATCCAACTTTATTATATTATTAAAATTAAGTACATGTTCCCAGTACCATCTTCGTATGATTTTACGTAAATCCCAAAGTGTTTTTGTCGAGTACTCAGCTCTTTATTGCTTTTATAACACACCTATTGTAATATGCTGTCTAGAATCCTTAGCAGACATTCCGAAGCTAGGCAGATGAACTCCACGTAAAATTGTTGAAAAGAATATTGGTTATCATTGAAAAAAGATTGGTTTCACCTTTTTGAGTTACATGAATTGTAATAGTTTTAATATGGGGCCCAGTTAGTCCACTGGTAGAAACCCTAACCAACATATTTCGGTGGCAGCATGATGTTTTGGTAGTGGGGTGATCAATTAACATAATACACTCTCGATTCTCGTTGGGCAGTGATCACTAAAATACATAAAAAAAGAAGCACGAACGCTGGCAGACACAAACTCAAATACAAATTTAGTGTAAGTTTACATTGTGAATCGACTCCACCCGCACTAAAAGCTTATCCTTGGGGTGAACTTCAAAAGAGCCGAAAAAACCCAGCCCTTTACCACAAATGGAGCAGTCTGTATGCGTGACGCATACATAGATAGATAACCAGCAAGCTAGCCAGACTAAATTAGAAACTGAAAGAAAACTATGTTGATAGTTTTGGTCGATGATATCTAATCATCTTGAATATTTATTCGATAAAAACAAACATTATCACCGATTATAAATTTTTTATTGTAGTTTCATTCAACTTGAATTAAATTGTTTTCCATCACAACTACCTAGACCGTTCGTATACGATCATTTGATTGTGGATAAAGAATGACATATCCGTAGACTCACAGTCTGAATAATTGAAATGACAAGCAACTAAAATCGAGATGAAAGAGAAACTAACCAACAATTGATTGTTGTTGATATTGCCTCATCAAATGAAAATCAAAATACTACTACTGCTACTTCAAAAGTAATAAAATCAAATAAGATTAAGATGAATAGAATACTCGAAAAAAATAATAACAGTTTTCAGAGTTATTTCTCCGTTTGAACAGAGCACGCGGCATCCTAAATAATCACCGGTTATCAGATGGTCAATTAAGACAACATACTATAGGATAACTCTTATTTGACTAATTGCAACGTTTACATATGATTTTCTTGCTCAACGTAATAGATTTTCGCTTAGTGAAATTCATCTTCACTTCGTCTAGACTCGAAGATTGATGGCAAATTCTGTTCATTAAGAACGAAGCTGTATATGTTTATACTCGTCCTTATCGCTCAGTGATTACACCACGCAACACGAGTTTTGTTCTTGTCTGTAATTCCTTTCATACATTTCTTTGTGTTTATCACAGTAATATTCCCAAATTCACTTATTTCCAACCGTACAATAAGTTAATTTGAATATTTTAATGCAGACTTTAAACAATCATATTTCTATTCAGAGAAAAAATATACAGCAACGTGCTATGTAAAGTATACTACGTAAAAGATTCAGAAGTGAGTAGTTATTTGAGATTCATGATTTTATTGTGATTCACATGAACCAGACTAAAAATATAATTTCCTATCATGGCGTTGTTATATTTGCTTTGTTGCGGCGTCCTGAGTCGAGCACATCTTGGTGTAAGAACTTGCCTTCCTCTTTCGAATACGCCCCAAGGAACTACTTGCTTTAATGTTCTTCCCATAATCTCAACAACCTGCACATGGTTTTTTGGGCTTGCGATTTTTCTGGAAGCCCTGAGCCATTGTGACAAAGCTGCATCGAGCTAATTCTCTTTTATATTGAGCTTTTTGTGGAATTCTTTGCATTCCAGGCTCTTTTTTTATCAGTGGTTCCATGAAAAAGCTGGCTTTCACCCTTGATTCAGTTAGTACTCTTCTGAGATGTGCAAAGCCTACAAGACATATTTCGGCATGTCTATGAAAGATCAACACACATTCTAGTAACTTCATTTCACCTGCAATACAGTGTAAAGATCTAGCTTGTCCGTTACTGGGAAGTCATCGGAGATGGTGGCATCCTTAAAAGCATTTGTGATAGATCTTGTTATCAATCCTTTTGGGTCAAGCTTGTCCAACTTCAGCTCCCCCACTCCCTGATCAGCCAGATGCTGGGAAGATGTCAACATTCCTGGTGTCGCTCTCCAATTGCTATCCCCATCCTAATCTCTTCCCTTTCCCATCTGGCCATTGTTGCAACTTTGTTCTTTAGAGTATACCAACGAGAAGAGGGATCTACAATTTCGCCGTCTATTAGCCGGACCATACTCTTTTGTAAGATACTCTGTGACAGGCCAACCGATCCCCCAAGTAAAATCTTGCAAAAACTGACGAACAGAGTTTGAACGTTCAAAAGCACACTCACATGCTCATTTCAAACTCCCGCTCAGGCAAACAATTTCTGTATTTGGATGTTTAAATATGCACCTGAATTTTTTACTACAGCGGGAGCCAATGGCTGATCCCTGGAAGTATTGGAGCCACCTCAGGACATCAAACTCTATTGAATAATTTGTAAAAGATCCAAAAAAAGAGTTTGAAGCTTTCGAATACCTTTCCTAAGCTGTTTGGGACAAAATAAGTGACTCACATATTATCAATATTCTGATCACAAAGAATAAGTTTCAAGTAGATAATTGCAAATTTTCATTAGAAACCAATTATTAACCTGGAACAGATAAAAGAAAGTAAATAAATATTTGTAAAATGTGCAGTAGGGAAGACTTCATGTAAGCCACTGGGGGTCTGATATAATTATGTACATTGAGCTCAATAAAAAGAATACGACACTTTTTGGTCAGTCTGTTGGTCGATCAGTCCCAGTTACGTCAAACAACAGAAACGGGAAGGAAAGAAGAGGTTTAATGTCGTTGAAAGTGTGACATGATTGAGAAATGTTACACTGTTAATCTTTATATTTGCATATTTTTCTTCCTTTTAATTATTCCTGCTCATGAATTTAAAAATCTATTTTTGAATTGCAACGATATTTCTCATAATTAACTTCACACTTTTTATCATAATCTAACTATTGGAGTGAATTCTTTCTTTCTTTGGATGGACAAAATTTGTTACCTCCCGCTAGTCTGAGCTTAGTAAATTCCCCTCTTCTTTATGCACTACCCAGATTGTATTCTAATACAAAGATATATATATTTTTTAATTCAGACATGTTTGAGTGACATTGCGTGGGAATATGTTGTAATAAGATAGGGTTGATGCTGGAGATTCAAGTAAGATGCTTCATTCACGTAGGCCAGGGATATTCTTCTCGGTGGTAAGAATGTCCAGAAAGAGGATGGGTTTCTGTCCCTCTAATTGTGAGTTTCTGCTCTTTTAAGAATGTTATTTGGAGGAGGAATGAGAAGTCGAACTAAGGATGAGGTTTCCTTTTTCCAAATTAGCTGATAGCGAAAACTCTTTTCTCTCTGACACTTACTCCTGCTGCTTTGTGCTCTAGAGTCAAGTAAGTACATCTGATTTATACCGAAATCATTTATCTAGATAAAGTGCTTTGCTTTCATTCGAACAAGTTTAAAACTGACGAGTATCATAGGCGTGTTGTCTAATCATACCAAAACGATTTTCTCGGGTCATGTCGCCTTGTTGGATATATATCAATATATTTTCGTTAACGATACCTATCATAAATGTAGACTGCAGTGGTAAATTGGTTCAAGCCAATTACAGGTAAATAAAGATATGCAGGTATCACCTGATAATAAATAATTTCTTAAGCTTATTTTGGATATAATTTTTTAAGGTCGACATGAAGGTGCCTTGTGCAAGATATTAAATTTCATGCTGACATAACTCTTTAACGTAGCATTGGAGGTCTTCCACGATCTATTGAGACACTGAGACTTTTAGAGCTCCTTGCAGAAGAAAAAAAATGATGTTCCCTAATATGTCTCCAAAATAATTGGCTAAAGATTTGTTAGGAAAGGAAGAAGATGAAAAGTTTTTAGGAAACCCAAATCCACCATTCTAAGAGAGGCTAGATGTAGCAGAAGACGAGTTTCAATGATCAGGAGGCTGTCAGTTGCGTGGGTAGATAGTGGCTACATAATTATCTGAAAGGCATTCAATCCAGGAGGTGCGCTAGGAAAGTGCACTCACTCCTGAACATATCATAGACCCGTGATACCTTATCAAGTTGATGATCTTGCCAAATTATCTTCTATGGGGAAAAAAAAGTTCAGTTTGCTAGCAATTTTGTTTGAAGATACATTGAAGATCTGGTGAAAAATATTGTCCAGGGGGTTTGTCGGAGTAAGCTTTTTGAGATGGGGTTCTTGCCCACCAGGAAGTTTTCACGGGAAATTAGGCTAAGCTTAACAAAACATTGTAGGTTTTGGATTACGATCCAGTGAGGTGACTGGTAAATTTCAGCGTATTCAATTAACTTGCAGTATATTATTACCCGATGCAAATTTTAACAACGGTAAGTTCCATCTCATTAAATTCACTTACTGTAAATTCCCTTAAAATATTCGCGAAAGAAGTGAAAGATTGATACAAATAATTCTATAAACTTCCTAACTACACTTAATGCAGTTGTGCTTAGACACATACGTGATACTTTTTCTAAGTTGTGCATGATTATATTCCAAACAGAATGAAAATAAAGGTACTAATTGTAGGAAAGAAGATGGGAAAGGCATTTGGCCGGCAGGATAACTTGTAACGGCTGATGGCTTGGCTCCATAGTCTAAGCCAATATTACACATACTTTTGTTTATATGAGTGACCCAGAAAAGCATACAATGCATTTACTGTGGTGAAAATTATGTAAAATTCCGCTGATTTAAAGAGACGCTTTTCATGCGTCACCGTTTGCACTTTTCAGGATATAAATAGTTGGAATATATCTTTACTTTACAATTAAAATTGTTGGTTCTCACATTTTTAAAGGAAAATGTTTTATTGAAAAAATGAATACAAAATGTCCTTGGGAACCGGATTACAAAGTATAACCGGTGACGGATGTATATTTTGAGGGAATTTACGGTGATGGAATATACCATAATAAATATGGTAATTTACTGGAGGTTAATTTACTAGGAGGAAATTTACTTAGAACCACTTGAAAACTCTACCATATCAAATCACAGTTGAAGGGAAAATTGATATTTCCTATTGCAAATTTGCTTGATTGACCATATCTGACTGATAAAAAGTGGTTCTAAAAATCAGTTTTTGAGTGTGCGGTCAACATATATAAACCTAATTGAGAACACGTGGATTTTTATACCAACATTACTAACAGGTAAACAATTGTGTAACAAGGATCATTTGTTGAATGCTGTTCCATTACATGAGATTTTCCTACTTGCTGATTTCCTGAAAAAACCGAGTGATTCAAAAAGATTGAAAAATTGAACGTTGCTAAAGTTGATTTTTATGAGATATTAATCTTTTTTATTCAATGCTTTACGTTCGTGTGTACTTATAACATTATTGGTGAAATAATTCCAAAGTTATTGGTAAAATAATAATGATGTATGTCTGTCACATTTTTCTTCAGTATGTATACAAAAATGCCAAGATATATATCTAAACAAACGCATATATATATATATATATATATATATATATATATATATATATATATATATATATATATATATATTCTTTTTACAAATAATCTTGATGTAGGTTATCTAAAGGCCTACATTATATCTTTGACGTCAATTTGGAATTGGATAAAATGTAAATGTGAAAATTGCATGGGTAGAAAATGACCCTGCAGCACTGACACCTCTAATCAAATATGATTGTCATTTGGTATATGTATGTGATAAGAATAAATGGGCAAATATTTTTTTTTTCAAATGGCGAAGATGGAAACAAATGCGGAAGGTGATTGATGCCATGAACTATTGAAAAATTTTCGACCTCACTTGCCAGGAAAACAATTTATGTCTGATTCGTGCGTGTTTTTTTCTTCAATGTCTTTTTTTTCCCCCTTTTTGTTCCAAATATATAGCTCTGCTTTTATTTTGTGGGTGTCCTTTTTTTTTTTACTTTCTGTGATATATATATATATATATATATGGTCTTCATTTCTTTAATAAAACATTTTTCTTCAAAAATGTGTGAACCAACAATATTCAGTTTTCTCCATAAAACCAAATGAAAAGCCAGGAATATTGTGTTGCAGCACCCCATCAAGTAGAATGGACTTTCTGCATTACCATACCATTTTGTAAGTAATACAAAAAAATAACGTTGCCGCTTCCGGTGAAATCGAGCAGTATCGCTTTCTCAAAGGTATTACTCCTCGTGGGGTTTCAGAGGTCTGGAGATACTTTACAGAGTCTTACTGGTCGGGATACAACAATGGCTTCTGTGAGAGATACATCCTGTCCACTAAAGAAAATCTCAAGGTAACATCTAAGTATTGGTGCAAAAAGAGGATTGTAGATGAAAATATCATCAGCCCCATGCCTGGTACTATTCATACCTCTACTTGAATATCAATGTAGAAAAGACGTAGAGAAATATAAGCAACACACTATTCTCTGCGTAAAACCAAAACACCCACGCTCTTTGTCTGTCTGTCTCTGGGACGATGTGCCAATATTCAGGGTTGAGCACTCTTTAAGTGAGGTAACTCATCCACTGTATGCTTATGCAATGCTCTTCTATCGGAATTGAGAACTCTGGTGGATGAGGGATTTCTGTGTAATTTAAATATAACGCTTAAATTCAACCTTACTGCCTGTCCAGTTCCGTAGCCCATAGGTAGGATATCGGCCTACGGGTCCGAAGTGAAGGTTTCAATTCTGCCTCGCTGTACTGGATGGGATAATGGAAAGTCTATAGCCAAACCCAAGAGATGTAATACATCGAAACAGCTGTCTATGGGTGACACAATAGAATATATATATATATATATATATATATATATATATATATATATATATATATATATATATAGTTATTTCATCTGCCTTCCCATCAGTGTTACTTAGCATCACACTGGTCAGATACTACAACGTGAAGACTGATCCAAAAAATATACCGAATCACCCCAACCACGTATGAGCGGATATATGGTTAAATCTTTTCATCTTATGACATGGGCCTGTTTGTTTACCTCAAAAATCAGTATCCTACATTTTGATTTCCACCTAAGCATTAATACCGACCACAGAAGAAGGTTAAAATTCTCAATAATCGAATCTATCAGGTAAACTTGTTTTTGATATTTATGTAGCCTAAACAAGTACTACAGAACGTCACATGCGTGAGGGACTGAGCGAGAATCGAACCTACTACAGTAGTTACTGTGTACAACATTAAATGGCTGAACATTGCACGACACAAATCTTAAATGATTGTTGCAGAAAAGTCTGTAGATGAGTGAATTTGAAAATCTGTTCGAGGAAATAAATTTTATTCGGAATCGGATAATGAATAGGAAATTATCATATTGTTATTTTTTTGTAATTAATCTAAGCAGAACCGAATGGAGAACAAACAAAAAGCAATACTTTGGATTGGTTCAAAATGTGCAAAAACATGTTCACACATTTACTGTCAACTGGTGTATACGTGCATCTTGTTGCAAGTAGCATATTACCTTTTACGTACGTTCCAATATTTCTTGAGTGGTTGACAGAGGAGAAAATCACGACACACTAATTTTTCATTTAGAACCATTGAAAAAAAAAACAACAATGCTGGGGGCGTGCATGATCGCCACTTTTCATGATTTGATAAATTAAATTTGATTTACAAAAAAAATTGGTAGTTTTATATGGGAATTTCGAATGATATTTCAGATGAGAGAAAACAAAACAAAACAAAACATTGATGGCATTAAAGGGTTCAAACATTAAATATGCGATGGCGGACCACCGTCAGGTTCTTTAGTTTTAGATAACATAGTTTTTCACAGGCGTTTGTCAGCCTCTAGTGAAGATCAGCCTTGTCTCTGCATTCAGAAAAAACTGGTCAGAAAATAACTGAAGCAGTTCAGACCTTTGGGAGGAAGCAAGAAAGTTGGCTTTCACAGATTTCACTAAATAAATGTCATCAATGCATCCTCCCAATAGTCACTTATGGAGCTGAAACATGATACCTAACCAACAGATGGATCCACAAATTCAGAACCATGTAACAATGACGTGAAATAATTATGCTGGGCCTTACACGGAGAGATCACAAGACTTCGTAGTACCTCCAGGAAAAGACAACAGTCAGGGACGTCAAAGAATCTATTAAAAGTCTCAAATGGCAGTAGGCTAGCCACGTTGCACGAATGGCGGACAACCGATGGACATTGCGACTCACAACATGGATCCCCTGACATCACATGCGGAACCGAGTCCGGCAAAATATTAGATGGAAAGACTAGCTAGACAAATAAAGAGAGTACTAACTCTGCGACGCCTCTGATGGAGAAGTGTGGCAAATCCAAGGGAAGGCCTATGTCCAACGACAGACGTTAAAAGACTGATGATGATGATGATGATGATGATGATGATGATGATGATGATGATGATGATGATGATGATGATGATGATGACGACGACGACGACGACAATAAACTTGTTCAAGACAACGACAACGATTCGCACAAAAAACTCGATCAACATCGAAAATTTAGATGTATTGTAAGTAGACCTCTACATCGACCTAGAACAACAAATCTTTAAAAAATCCCTAAAAGGAGAAATCAGACAAATCTAGGTTGGCAAGCTTTCGGTAGAGCAAGTTCAATCTCAAAGAACAAAAAAGACCCATGAGTCCTTTAAAGAAGGGTGTACAACCGATGCATCCTGCCGATAGTAACTTATACAGCTGAAATGTTCAACCTAACAAAAAAATTGACCCTTAAACTGAAAAACATATAACGTGTAACGGAAAGAGTCAAGTCCCACATTACACAGGGAGTTCGCAAGGCAGACGAGTATATAAGAGAAAAAACAGGGGCCAGAGATACAAGAATCTTTAAAAGAAAAAAAATCAAATTACAATGGGTTTGTCATGTTCAAAGAATTTCAGACAATTGTTGGACCTTACAACTCACAATGTGGATCTCCAGAGATCATATTCAAGATAATGACCGGAAAAAATAAGGTGGGGAAAACTAATCAAGTTCATGAAATATTAGCCCGTGACATCCATGATAAAGAGGCCTGGTGAATCTTTGAGAAGACTAATGTCCTACGTACAACCAACGCATCCTCCCGATAGTCACTTATGGAGCTGGATCATGGAAACTAACCAAGAGAAAGAACCGTTAAAGCATGCAACGTGCACATAAAAGAATTATGCTCAGTTTTACCTGGATAGACCAGAAGACAGCAAAATTCATCCAGGAGAAGACAAGAGACACTGACATCATAGAATCTGTTGAAAAATTTCAAATGGCGATGGGCTGGCCATGTTGCAGGAATGGCAGACAACCGATGGACATCGCGACTTACGACATGGATCCCCAGAGATCACATGCGACGCCCACGATAGAGAGATGTGGAAAATCCTGGGGAAGGTCTATGTCCAATGATGGATGTTGAGAGAATGATGATGATGATGATGATGATGATGATGATGATGTCCAACGACAGACGCTAAGCACATTTCATTGCACTAAGTGGGTAGGGTCAGAGGTAAAATCCAATCACTGAAGCAAAGACATATGGGGCTGGAAATTTTCTCCTTCTCTACCGTCTAATACTTGCGTGAGTATCATATTGAATTCTTCATATATGCCTTCGTGTAGTGGCGAATAAATAATTAGTTTCTGTGTATGTTTGCATACAATGCAAGTTGATTCCTTAGGAAAGAAAATAGATTAATTGCTTATTTTCGAGAATTCTGTTGTATAGTTTTAGAATTAATAAGAAAAGCAAGGGTGAAACTGAGTTAAGTAAAATGCGAATCATACAATGAACCAATCGTCTATATATTGACATTCCTTGGTCGTAATATGACCCCAGAGCAAATCGTGATAAACAGGAAGAAAAAAAAGGTGCATTGCCAAATAATTGTTTCAACAGGTCATATGAAGCTGATCTCTTCCATTTATTTGGATTATTAATGTACTAAATCGCTAGTATGTCCCGTTTCTACAAGGAAATATATTTCAGATTATGTTATCTTCTGAATCACCGTAGCCAAAATCACCAAACGGCAAATTAGATGGCCAAAAATTTGTACATCTTGATTCGTTTATTTCCGCTGGTTTTCGGCGCCACCGGAAAAAATACAAACTACTTTGTGTGTAATCTTGAAAAAAAAACAACGCTGTTTTATTTTAGATTTTCAGAAAATCGAAGAAGAAAAAAAAAAGAGCCAAAAAAAAAAAAAGGAATGTTTAGTGATTTCAGAAACTTTCTTCCCCGAAATTGTGTTAGCACTACTGGGAATGCTATTTGGCACAGAAGTTTGACAATTCTCACGAGTACTCCGCTAAATATCTACTAAAATTTTTTTCGATTTCTGGAAATTTTGGAATTTTTCTTTCAAGAACTTTTTTCTTTTTTTTTTCAAACTTAGAAAAAATTGAATACACACCTTGATATCCTCTAAAAAATGTATCGAAAAAAATTTTCGTACATTCTAATCTTTTCATAGTATAACTCACTGAGTAAATTTTTTCATAAAGACTACCAGACACATTATTTGGCAAAGAACCTCGCAGATTCGCATGAGTCTTCACTAGACATCGTTTTGGGGGATCTGAGGAAATTTGATAAAAAAAAAAAAGGAATCATGGAAGAGTTCTGGCATCTTTTAATCTAATGCCAGTACATCTCGACTCTTTGTTGGGCACTAAATCTGGCAAATTCACTTGATTACACCTTCTGGATATCTTCTAAGAATGATTTTAATATTTTCGGGTAATAATTTTTTGCTAAGGAAGAGCAATTTCAGGGTTCGAGTATCACTTTTCCAGATTAAATAGCAGCAGTTGTTGCAGACATACGCACAAACACACAAGCAACCCCTTTCTATTTTCCAGCGGGAAAAATCACATCAAAAGAAATATTTCAATCATTTATTCCAGATTTGGTAAATAATTCTAAACAAGAGCTTCTTCTTAAAAGCAGGACGTCTCCGGTAGTACAATGAAGATCTGCAGAAATTTGAAATAATAGATTCTGAATGTTTTTGTGGGTGGCAGAAGCTCCATCAGATATTTATATTTCATCTGTTCTCCAAAAATCATATTTTAAGTAAAAATGTACGACAAAAAAGCATTGTTTGTAAAAATCTAATTCAAAGTTTGCCATATTTCAAATTATTTAAAAAAAATAAGTAGTCTTTATATCTATATTAATCACTTTCAGTTTTCTTCACACATCAGAGATAATCGAAAACATAAGGAAATTTAGTCATGGGGGAATGAAATTTAATTTGTGATAAAAAAATTGAAGTTGAATGGCATTGAAATAGTTTAAGAAACATTCGATTAGTTTTTACAAAAAGTCGCATACCAATTACTGACACTGCAGACAATAACAAGAAAATTCTAGCCACTGAATTTGTAAAATCGAATAACAAAACATGGGTAATACTGATTTCACATGTTCAAAAATTTACTGAATCAGCGATTTAGAGCATCTTTTATCTGAATCTTGTGAAATGAGAGACCGACCTGCTCTGTACGTTCAGTATTCAAAATTTGATCTGTTTACTCAGAGATCTAGCACAGAAGAAACAGATAAAAGTTGAAGGCATATTTTTAAACCCACCACAATATCATACTTTGGTACAAGTTGGTGAGTGTGTTTGTCTGGTAAAAGTAAATCCTCTTGTTTTTCTCTAAAAACATTTTTTCTCCATACGTATCATTTCAACTTCAGGCCATTCTCGATTCCCTCTCTTACCCTCTTATCAAATTCATTCATTTCTTCCAGTTGTAACCAGGCCTACTAGAGGGTCCAGAAGGATCATAGGTGAGTGTGGCTTCTGGTTTGAGTTAATGATCGTAGTGTAGAGATGGATTAATCTGCTAGGAAGATCGATGAGCGACTCTTTGCATGACTCCAACTAATACCATATATAATTCCGAGTTGGTCACTCATCTTGTCATTGTCCAGGCTCGACGTTGCTCAACTTCTGTGATCGTACGAGAACCAGTGTATCCATCGTGATTTGGCCGTAACCTCGTTCCCAATATCAGCTCTCACTAACCACCATCCACATCTCACCCTTTATCAATTTACTCCGAACATACGCATCTTGCATTGGTTCGTGTATCTCTGGTCATGATTTCACCAAACAGCGAACTGGCAAGACATGACTACCATAAAAATCGACGTCGACGTCAAAGCCGACGCCGACAGACACAGATGTGCTGCTGGTTATTTAATTTTCACCTCTTTCCAACGTCTAACTCAATCATGTTATTAGCGAACTACCAGACCGTACCGCAGCAAAACATAATTCTCCAGCTATTTTCCCTCCTTTTAAATTTTTTCCCCATTACATCTTTCTGATTTGTATCTCTCCGCTCTTCCTGTTTTTGTTCTTTTCCTCCCCTCTGCTTTATCTATTGCCTTCATTATGTTTCATTCTTTCTTTTTATGGAACTATTTCATTCTTCCTCCTCTCTCTTCCCATCCTGTTCTTCTGTCTTCCTCTTCTTTCTACAACTCTCTTGAAAATAGTTTTTCTTTTCTGTTATTCGAAACTAGAGCAATCGTATAAAGTACCTTTCATAAGCCAAATTGATGTTCACCATAGCCCAGTGATAACGTGCTCACTTACAATTCAATGGAGCATAGGTTCAATCCATATCTGATTTACATCGAAAACTTGGGAGAGAGCTGGTTGGCAAGAAGATCCAAGCGTGTAGGACAAGGATTATGTTCCACACATTTATGTCTTGAAACGAACACGGAATTTGTTGCATCTGAAATTCAAGACTGAAATAGCCCTTTCATTTAGGTTCATGACTTGACCCTAAAATCGAATGCTTGAAGTCATTGAATAAAATTTATCAGAGCCTCGATCAAAAAGTTTGAAGAACTTTGTGATAGCGAATAACCCTTCTGTTTGATAATGCAGATTGTCACGGTGGTTACGGCAGCTTGCACTTCAGTCTGTGCAGAACGTGCCTACTGTTCCAAACAATGGACTGTTGCAGAGACGTACAGTGTATATCTAGCAGATGAAAAATTACAATATTTTTTCGAGTTCTTTTTGATATTTATTACTCATTATTTCTGGGAGATGAATAGAACATATTATGAACTATTGGAAGAGAGCACAGATGTAAACCAGGGACAAAGAATTGACAGGAAAGCGAGATAATAGAAAACGTCTAAATATAGGTTAGATATCATAAACGTATGATGTCTATCTGGAAAGAGCATAGCCATTTTGAAAATCTCAAGAACCAATAGCACGGTCTTGATGCAACTCAACAATCAATAAGGGTCTGATGCCATACTGTGGTTGAATGAACTGACCGTGTTATATGAGGTTACTCAGGTTGATTCAAATGGCATTAAATGAGCTTATGTATTGTGTGGCCGTCGTATTAATAATAACTGAGACAGTTGACGTCATGCGCATGGTCTTTTTTTGCAAAACATCGCATTAATAGGGTCCTTAAAAATCCCCAGAGCCATCTGTAACACAATAATAGGAAATTTTTAGAGGTGCTTGACGAAACAGTTTATTGCTTTTGTATTGTCAACTATGATTCGTCGTTTACAAGCCATAGGAGAATTCCAGAAGTAAGACAAATGGGTCCCACGTGAACCTGTAGACATAAACACCAGTCAACATTTAAGTACTTGTATTTTTCTCCTTAACCGACACAGAAAACATTTAAGTTTCGGACAAAATAATCATTATCAACAAAGAATTGAGCAATAACGAGAGTCAAAACGAGATGAATTGTTGCTAGATGCACAACAACTTTAAAGATTTCATCTTCAAATTCTTGAAAAAGAAGTAATTTTCTTTTATGATCTTTAGAAATGAGTTTTCATTGCGAATTCCTAGATCAAACTGTAAACTTGAAACGGCATCGTGACAAGTTGGCCAGTTTGGAACAGAAAAATACTTCTCCCAAGCAAGGGAGTCTCACTGGGATTTCGCTATGTGAATATTGCTTTGCATATGTTGCAAATACTACTCAGTGAAAGGTCCTGGAGCCTGAAGTTTTTCCTAACGTAGTAAATTCTCCAGACCCTTCAACTTTGAGATTATCATATGTTTCGGTTAGCAGTTCCAGCAATGTCATATTATCTAGAATTCCTCAAAGAATTCATCCAAGCCAAAATCGTTCATGTATGATGAAAGACACAATTCAGCTGAAAGGTGGTGTACAATCATGTACTCTCGTAGAAAACTATTTGATGATTGGATAGTAATTTTTCAAAATACTACACTAAAAACCTTTTCTAACGAGTGGAAGAATTGCTGTCTAAAGAAGAAACATATGATAGATTGATGGATAGATGGAAATAAAATTGATTGATTTAGTATCACTCTTACTACTGAAAAAAAGAGAATTAATGACGAAAAATAAGGGGGGAGGGGTGCTAATGTAAAAAAAGGGTTGCTAATGTAAAAAACTGGGTTAATATTTTCAAAAAGTGTTATACCCTGGAGGACAAAGTCAAAAAGCGCGTTGATGTTAGAAAAAAGGTTGGCTAATCTCAAAAGGGGGGAAGGGTTAATGAAAAGAAGAACGGAGCCGATTTGAAAATAAATAAAACTTTTGAAAGAAAATGTATGATGCTAAAAATAGGGACGAAATGGTGGGAAAAGGGGTAAGAAAGGGGAAAAGTTTCGTTCAATTTTGCCCAATAAAAGAAGAAAAAAGTGCACCCTTTGATTTCGATCCCCAAAGGTGTAGAACAAAAACACTGCCTCAATGTTATCCCCAAAAAGTAGAAGATAGTTTCTGCTTCAATTTCGATTTCGACCCCCCAAAAGGAAATGAAAAAGTTTTCTCTCAGATTTTGACCTCTAAGTGTGAAAAGAAGTGTTAACATTTTATTTTGATACCAGAAAAGGAATTAAACGTTCCTTGTCAATATTTAGCCCTAAAACTGGAAAAAAACGCAAAATTAGGGAAAAATTGCCATTTCAATCTCTGAAAGATAAAAAAAGGATCCATATTTTGAATCTTGGATGTGAACTTATACGTTTTCCTCTGGTCTCTGATCCTAGAAAATGGAAAGATTTCCCCTCGATTTTGATCAGAAAATGAAAAAGAATTGCTTTTTTGATTTTGCCCGTTGCAAAAATAAATAAACATATAAATGAATAAATAAAAATTTTGGGCCCAGAAAGTGACACCCTAAATTTTGATCCATAAAAGTGTAGATAAAAGCAATTTTGGGAAAAATAAATTTCTCTCCATTTTTACCACACCCTCTCGATTTTGACCTCTAAAAGTAAAAAAAGTTAAACCTCAAATTTATACTCCCAAAAATGGAAGAAATGTTTTGATTTCGAGCTCTGAAATGGAGATGATTGTTTCCTCTTTGTTTTGACCTTAAGAAGAGAAATGTCCTTCCTCGATTTTAAAATAAAATACCTTGGATTTCGACCATTGAACTAGAAAAACACAAACTTTTCGACTATGACCCGAAAAATGATAAAAAAATTACCCCATAATTCACACCGTAAAAGTGTAAAATGAATGATCCCAAACGATTGCATTCTTGCAACTACCCTAATTTTGCAGGATGGAAAAACATAACTCAAACGTACTTCATCAAAATATGCACAATCAAAACAGCGTTTATCAAGGTATTCGTATATAACCAATGAACATCGCAATATGCGCTACTCTGAAGATTGTTTTAACTTCCTATATAAGGGACGCAACCTACATCACACATCAAGAATAGATTTGGGAAAAAGGATTATAAAGCTTTTTTCTAATCACCTCTTAAAACCATAATGAATATTCATGTAAATAGATTGCCCCAGGCTGAATTGGATCCCGCTAAAAGCATATTTTGGCTATGTGTCCCAAAAGACAATTTGCGATCAAACATATCCAGGGATCAAATCCGTACCCAAAGAAAATTTAATGGCTTCATGTCGAATAGTTTTGACGGCAGGTAAGTACAGACAGAAAGACGGACGAAATTTTGATTAGAGAATACCCCTGCCAAAATAAATGAAAATAAATGAAAATAAAAAATACAAAAAAACAAAAAACAAAGCAAAACAAAACAAAAAAAAACGTTAGAACATTTTGAATTGACGTAGTATATGAAAAACGAAACTTACTTTCATTCAAACATGAGTACTTTTGATACTGGTCTAGTTGGTATCTCAGTAGAAACCGCCACATGACCAATGTGTTTTGGCAGCATGTCATGGTAGGGATGATTAATGGAAAAATAAAAAAGGATAATCATTAAGTAAGTTACTCCTCTCACCTTGAAACAGACCGAAGTTGAAAAAAAATCATGAAAGTTACCAGATAAAAACAGATGAACCGATCTCGTATACACGTTCATTACAAATCGAACACTTCACTGAAAAAGTGGGTAAAAAAAAATTCAGGAGTAATGTTTAAAATTTCTCTCCTCTAGCTCCAGTGTTGTGGCCCATACTTGTTATACGCACATCCATTTATACATCCATACAGCAAGCCAAACCATCTTTAAAACAATATAAAGCTGTGTTGATGCTGACAGTATTGGTTGAAGGTTTCTGGTGAACTCAAAAGAAATAAATCAAATAGTCCTGGCTAAAATTTGCTTCATGCTACCCTTAATCTGAAAAGTAAAGTATTATTAAAGTAAATTTATATCATGGCGTGTTCTGCTTCATTCGGGCATTAATAGAATGTTGAACCTTTCAAAGCTCCTGGGGAATGTATATCTATAACTGCTACGATATATAAGCCCCGTGCGTCTCTTTAAGTAGTCTGCCGGGGTGTATGCGTCACGTAAAATAAAATAAATGAGAATTTCCCGACTTTTACAGTCGAGGGCAACGACGTTATCTTAGTATAAAACACACGAAGAAATTAGTTTGCCATACATCACGAGATAAATGTCTGATGGGACAAATATATCCCATCATGACTTTTGTCCTTATCGATATGAAACATTTTTTATTTGATAAGCTGAGAGTTGTCGTTAACCATTTTATCGACGCATTGACCTCAATAAGTTAGTTTTGAAAGGATTAAACAATATCGTCCCTCGTATGAAATAATCACCGTGAACCAAAATGAAAAATATCGAAAATTAACTGAAAAAAATGATTCTTCATCTAGATCCACAATTATACAAGCCCAAGATTTGGATGTTGTTGGTCGAAAGCCAATTTTAACACTTCTTTCCCAAGAATTCAAATCAACCCCTAGTGATTTCTTGGCGGCTCATTTACTGAATGAGTAAAGTCCTATACATTAACGAATTTATTTATTATACATACAAAACAAAAGTTTCAGTAATCATCATCACTCGGAAAGGAAATAAGAACGGAGTTTGACCCTGTGCTTTCTTCCAATGTGGGCGTCTTTATCAGCCGTGGGTTCATCCATTCTGAGATATGAGCATTTTGGTAACTGAATTGGCGCTTTAACGATATAATTTTTAAAATATATCGGATGAAAGCATATTCGAAGAATGCTTTTTAGTGATCGTTATAGAATGAACAAAGAAATTTCAAACTGCATACGACACCTGGTATTCCCAGACGATCACCCATCAAGATACTGACCAGACTGTAGGATGCTCAACTATGTACGAAAACCGATGAATCAAATGCAATTGTTCTATAAAGGCTATTATTGCCTGTGAGCTTATTCATTTGGAGTTGCTATTATTCAGCATGCTCAGGTTTTCTGGTCAAGATGTTGAATTCCTTTTTCTTCTTTGGTTCTTTTGGAATATATTATTTTGATTCAATTCCGATACTCTACTTTGTAATAAAACGAATTATATTTTTACTTTCCAAAATATATTGAATGAAACATGTATCTATATAGACAAAATATACGCAAATGAGTATATTTGGTGGTATGATTTGATTGTATGGTTGTTTTGCTGGTTTGTTCTATCCTTGTTATAACCTCGAAGATATAAAAAATTGGTCCATGGGAAATAGAATAACACAGCTAATGATAAATAATCATGGAGCTCTAATATAGTTGCTATGACATGAAAAAGGAGATTACGTCATAAAAACCTTTGAGGGTTTGTTTGATCGTACATCAAAACAGCTTCAGTTTAGTTAAGACTCAAAAAAAAACTTTAAGTTAGAATATTAGAAATAAATTATCAAATGAAATAGCTCTAGTGCCGATACATACGTAGATAACACTGTCATTTTTGATGGGTATATTCTTGTGTTAACATGATTTGTATGAAGCATACGGATAACGGTCCGAAGTAATTCTCATTAAGCGAAGCTTAATAATTACGTGTACTAATCCCTCTGCAGCCATGGTTGTCAACGTTATCTCAAATGATTCATTCTTTCTTCCATCCTGAACATCAATGGCATAACCTTTCTCTCTTTAGACCATTAGCAGCTTAATCATTACGATTACAGGCATCCTCCGATATGACACCGTTTGGTATTGCACGGTTCATGATACAAGGCGGGTCCGTTGCAGACCCCAACATTTCAGTTATTTTATTATTACCATCTCAACCTGAAAACCGCGGATAAAAACATTTTTTCGAGACACTTCCTCTTGTAATATGACTGAAATATTAAATGGCTTCGATTTGCTATCAATCAACGAATAATTACCTGAGGTTTCGCACATTATTTCTTCGATTTTGAGATGAAAACAACACTTCCGTCTACAGGTGACCTTTTCCTGGCACTTTTAATTGGCTTTTGGTTATCTGCAGTTCAGTTATAACGGGGTTGTTTTTCCTGGAACCCAACACCCACATTATAAAGAGGGCTACTACTACTACTACTACTACTACTACTACTACTACTAATAATAATAATAATAATAATAATAATGATAATACCACAGTCTTTTCATCCACCAACGCTACCATTTTCCGATTGTAATCAACAACTTCCCCGCTCTACTTCAGCTCACCCTTCGGAAGGCAATCAGGTTTGTTATTGATAAAATCTTTCTAAATTTGCCACCAACCGATATTTGCTATGACATAAGTCCGTTTTGTTTGCGCCGCTGGCTAACGACTCCTTAATTAAGGGGAAAAGGTTAGTACCCACGTGAACTGTATCTGTAATCGATCATCGATCGAAATATTTCGCTTTAAGTCTAATAAGAGAGCTATTTCGGGAAGGGGGTCCTTAAATTTAATCAAGCGGCGCTGCTGTAAACACAACCTCCCTCCTAATTAGCTGTCTTCTCTTTCACGTCAGTTTTGGCTTCTTCGTAAAACCACCAGCCTCAAAGGTTCTTCCAACCATTATGCCATCATTAAGAAAAAAACGACAATTAGCAACTAGCTGCAATCGTAGACGTTATCATTATCATTACACTCCCAGCACTCTTCATTATTAAACAGGTATGCCTCGATTAGTACGGTTAATTCGTTCCAAAACTTTCGGCACCGTTCAAAACTGCACTATTCAAGGCTTCATGGTAATTTGATGTTTTTTCAACACTTACTTAATTAATTTTAGCAGGAATACAATAACCACACTGGACCAAACCAACACTAATGAAAACCTGCAGGGTCCAAGGTATTGCAGTTCTAGTTTACCCCAGCAAAATGACTTGAGTAATGTCATTATTCTTTTACTGCAATACTTGAATTATTTTGTTATTGCATTGTACTAATAGAATATGAAAAACAATATGCTGCTCTGCATTTTCTTTAAAGTTTAGTTTATTTTAAATATGACTTGAATATTGAAGAAAAATAAAGGTTAAACCAAATAAAAACACTGCTTTTCGAGAGGTCATTGTCACTATTTCGACAAACAAAAATAACGTCAAAGCTCAAAAGAGGGAGTTTGTCAATAAATACATGACAGAAATTCAATGTTTACTGAAAAATACAGAGATCACGAAATGCAATAAAACAGAAGGTAATATGAATGTAATCACACTGAAAGATGGACTCTAAACTTTGGTAACGTTATACATTGTCTTAAGTAAAATACCTGAAACTGACTCATAATTTGATAATAAAGTCAAGATCAAGGAGTACTAATCTGCGTCAGATTCAGGTATTGGGTTGGAGGAGGGGTGTGATTTTCCATACAACAGTCACAGTTCGTAGATTTTAGAATAAAACCATTCGTTACTTTGTCAAGGAACCTCGCCACGCCTTTCAATCTATAAAGCCCTTTCTTTTGGGAGGCAAGGGATTTTGTTCCAAATATATATTGTTTTGTTCCAAATATACTGCGATAAACAGTTAGAAATTTAAATTCTAGCCTAGCTGATCATTTGGGTGGGTTAGAGAGAGAGAGAGAGAGAGAGAGAGAGAGAGAGAGAGAGAGAGAGAGAGAGAGAGAGAGAGAGAGAGAGAGAGAGGGCGGAGACAGGAAGACGAGTAGAGATCTTTAAGCGTGGAATCTAGAGGTAAATTCTAGCAAAATGTGTTTTACAAAGGAAGTCAAGATCAAGTAACACGTATCTGCCTCAGATGAGGGTTACAGGTTGGATGGAGAGTGACTCTCCATACAACAGTCACAATTCGAAGTTTTTTTAATTCAACGGGAATGTCTTTTGCGGAAATGACATCATAGATCTCAGAACAACTAATAAAAATCCTTCATCCAAGTAAGGTTGAAGGTATGGTGAGGCCCCTTGACAAAATAACGAATGGTTGAATTCTGAAAACTTCGAACTGTGACAGTTGTATGGAAATCACCTCACTTCAATCTGAAACCCTAGTCCGAGGCAGATAAGTACTAGTTGATTTTGACTTCATTTCTAAATTATATATAGCTAAAATTTAACCCTGATTACATTGTTAAAGATCCCTCCTTATCTTTCTGTTTCCACTGCCCCTCTCTCTCTCTCTCTCTGAATAGATCGGTAAGGCTAGAAGTGAAATTTTTCAGAAATGCAATACCAGGACTTTAAAAGTTAAAAACTTGGAAAAATAAGGGAGACGTATGGTTTAACAAACTATTTTTCACAGCGTTGCGAACACTCATACTTACCTTCCAAGAAACAATGAGAAAAGTATTTCGAGCTGGTGGAGCTCTAAGGCCACTGAACCACATCAGCAGTGACCAATCCACAATACCCCCAACTTACATATCATGGGCCAGTGTGGCAGAGCACAGCCCAACACTCCCCATGGTTTGCACACTGAAAATAATACCAGCCATCCTCGTTGGGTTTGCGGTACCAAAAGGCCCAGGCCACATCACTTGCTTTGGGTAGGGGTAATGTGCTCGAAGGGTGACTACATCAACAGTACACCAAGGGAGCATCCATTCCTGCTGGCTCATCAATCCCAAGAGACTCAGCCACATCACTTACTTTGGGTGGGGGTGATAAGCTCCGAAATCTCCTATAACTTCTAATTTTGTTGGTATTCGTGCTTTATCTCGAATTATTTTGCGTTACACGATAGTCCATAATCAGTACAAAGGTTTTTGGTCCCCTGTAATGTGTCCTTCGGGCACCAATGTTTTCATTGATATGTCTTGAATGAGATAACCTGACAGAGCTCATCGATTACCAGGCTTCTTCAATCCTACTCTTTATGCTGAGTGTTTAGCAGGGAGACATTGAGTATCACTTTGAAGGCGTTTGGTATGACAAAGCCATTGATCGAATCCTCGTGCCACCATGCCTTGGGTGATCACTCTACCATTAGGCCATGATGATCGGTATAAAATCTAACCAAAGGTTTAAGAAAAGTACACATTCTATTGCAAGGGGGAAGTATCCTTGTTATCCTCCCAGCCTGATTCTGCATAAGTTTTCTATCAGAAAATCAACGTTTTGAATGATTGTTATTGCATCTATTGTATGTTGTCCCCTGCTGAGTGTAATCATAGAAAACTGGCGTTAATATGAGCCCTATATATGCTTTTAGAATTTACTGCCGAATCATCAAAGTGAATGAAAGTTTTGGTATTTTTGTTCGATACATCCAAGCCATGAAATGAAAGGTTGTCCATCCTACCTGTGATATCATAGGTTACATAAATGTCGATTTGCTGATAATAATAACTATTATCATTAAAACAAAACCGTCCAATTTATATCTGGCATCATATTTTATGCAGAATTGTACTGAATACAGAAACAGAATAAAATGGAATTGGAATAAAAAGATGTTTGAGTAAAAGAAGGAGAAAGAAAAATATTTCATGAAAGGGACGAAAGAAATAATGTTGGATTCAAGCTGTAAAATTTTAAATCAAGACAAACTCGCAAGGACAAACGGAACAAATCCCAAATAACAAGGGAAACAGTCAACGACATTAAGGAATGTAAATGGCTGAAAATCACGCGATAAGCTGAACTCTCGTTGGCAATAATTCGCCTTAATAAAATAACATCCTTGAAAAATAATGGCTAACGACGGCACTGGGAGAATGGCGGCACCGTATTCTTGTTGAATTGCTTCTCCATTATTGCTTCCTTTTTGTTTCCTTCGTCTTGTGTTCAACCGGGTCTTTTTAATTATTCTCCTTTCCGAATCAGAAATGTGTTCTATAGATTCCTTTCTTAAAATTGGAAATAGAATTTTCAGCAGAAATATTCAAGTTAAATGAAAAATATTTGTTTGCCTTGGCCCAGTAGCCAACGGTTACAGAATAAATTACACTATGCCCTCGTTATCCAATGTAGATAAGTTCTAATACCACCGCAGATAGAGGATGTCATGAATATTAGCTAACCATATATACTAATAGAGTTGGGAATTTTCTTTCCGGATTTACGTCTAAAATTGAGTTCTAAATCAAGTAGAAAAATGTAAATTCTCCAGATGATATTAATAAATCGAATGTGACTTTAATTGTCGAAACATACTATATCAAACTCTTACAGATTTTATAAAAAATATTATTTATTTCATAACAATAAATTGAATAGGAATATTATTTATTATATTAGAATTATTTAAATAGCAGTTTATGTCATCTAGAGACAGGAAAAGGTTTAAGTGAAGCAGTGTATTTAATTATGACATCGGAAGGATGAATCTATTTATGCCAATAGCCAAAGAGAATTAATTAATGATGACAAATTACATTTAAAAAAAGATGACGAAGAAAGAAAAAATCAATCGTATGGAATGAATTAGAAGTATATTTTCTGGAAAACAATAATACATTTTAAAGGCAAAACGGATCAGCACACCAGGTTCGATTTCAGAGTCAGGGTATAACAACGTGATTGAAATTTGATCAAAATTACTAATGCAAAAGGAATCGGCATGCGACCTATAACCTTTGGCAGCATGCTGTATTGGGGTGATCAATTAAAAAATTTGAAAGTTGTGATCAATAGATTATTTATTTCTGTTGCCTTTTGGGGTATTGATCATTAAAATGAGTTTTAATTTTCAAAAATAGATGGAAGCACACTAAGGGATCAATTCAGCATAAACCTATTGTTGGGGTTTGGGGCATTTAGAAAAAACAACAACAAAAAAACCGTGTATTCTAGACATAATAAGGAGTGAACGTTTCAATTTTCAGTTGCGTAAATCCTTTGATACCTCGTGATACATATATAGCAACCCAGACAGACAGATCAGCTTGAAAATTGAGTGAAACCTATCTTTGGAGACTGTTTTGGTGGACGGTTATAATACGACTCTAATCGAGTCCAAACACCGACTGGCACTAATATCCTTGGGAAAGGCATATCATCTTCTCCCAGCTAATGGTTTAATAGCGTGAGATGGAATGATGCTACTTCGGGTGCTTGTCGCCTCTACGTTTATTTTTGCATCTCACAAAACTCGAAGAATCAGCCAAGAAAAAGAAACTTGTGAAATTTGAAGCTCGGTCGGAGGCAGCTGCTGCCCGTAGCCATTGTAAGAATGCTACAAAACTTCACTTCACTACAACTCTTATCAAAATCATAGCAACAGGAATGTCAAAACACATAAAATATCAACAGCTGCTATCGCTACTACAATTCTAATCAGATACCGTTCAGTAAAAAAGCCATAGGCTTGTTCAGTATTCGCTTGGGTGATGACTACTTGGGTAGATCAGGAACTGAGATTAAACTGTATCTTGTGTGTAAGCAAAAGTAAAACTCAGTGGATAACTATTATTTCTCCAAAAAAAAAAAAAAAGGCTAATACTCCTTTCTAATAAAACTTAGAATCATTGAAATACAAGTGTTTATATTCTGGTAGAACTCATCGACTTTTATTCGAAATCTTGAAAGGAATCTCAGGAAACAGACAAAACATGTTGGTCAACCATATTACCCAGGATGCAAGGACGCTATGATAACTTTATATCAATCACGTTAAGCGAACTTGCAAGTTAGTATTGATTCAAATCCTTTATATAATGAAGAAGACAGTGTTCTTTTAAACCAGGAATCGTGGGTTCAAGTCCCGTCAAAGGTATGAAATGATTTTTTTTTATTACTAAATCAATACTAAAGTTCCAACCGTCATTTTTGGCACATTTTAAGAAAAAAGTATTTTAAGGTTTACTTCGATTTTTATTACTTGGGTTTGCATACTTTTCAGAATTATGGTGGAAAAGTGTAACTCATGGAATATAAATTGTACTTTATACAACATTCACTTTTCACATTTAATGTAGGAATAAATGCAGCATAAGCAGTACAATTGGTCACTGAGTCTTGTATCAATGATGCAGAGTTGTAAGTACTTGTAGGGAATGACTTGTGTAGTTTAAGCCTTTCATTTCTAAATTTGATTCTAAGTATTTGAATTTCCTCGTTCATGTTTGGAAGCCAAACATTGAATAATAGAAAATTATCCAGGTAAGCATTTTCTTTTATTTAAAAAAAGATTGTTGATTTACAAAAAAAACCCCAAAACGCCAGGTACACGCAGGTCTCAAATTTATCGATATAACGCCCGCTACTTTAAAGTGTCATTCGTAAATAAAGGGTTAACGGGGAGATTTTGAACTCGAGGACAGAAAAATTCAGTCTGATATCACAGAACATCAGAACTAATGCATTGGGAAAACTTTCGAAGAAATATCAATCAGGGAAATAAATAATAAATATCTGTGTAATCTCTTCTTTTTGCTTCTAGTAGTAGTTATAGTAATTGCTCTAGTAAAGTCACGTCTTTAGAAATCGTTTTCAGAAATAAAAGAGTATTGGAGAACATCACTTCTATTGGACATACAGTTCATTATCTCTCCGTATTATACCTTCTTAACGGTATTCTCCACTCTTCTTTTTCAAATCTCACCTGCAATCTTTCCCCTTACAACACCTTAAATTATATGTTAGCGATTTTGGTACCATAAATCAACACTGTATGGGAAATTGTCCAAATATCCATCACGAAAAGACTAGAAACTAGAGAAATCCTGAGAAAAATAAAAACAATGGTTTGCTTTCATAGTGAATATACCGGAAAAAAAAAGAGTAATGGAGCTCTGATTGATCCAGTATGTTCTGACAGATGTTGACTTGCGGCAAATAAATATTACTTAGGTAGGTTATGCCCTTACACTGTGTATGGCATCAGCAGACCCATACCACAAGCTTCTCTTGTTTCGGCTTGTGATATGTGAAATAGATTTAAAAGCGACAAGCACCTGAATTGGTATCACTCACTTTACCATTCTAATAGTGAGTACCAACAATTCATAAGTTTCCAAAGAACCAACTCTTCAGTATTTTGAAGACAAATAAGAACCAGTAAAGACGCCATTAAGAACTAAAAATCGATAATCACCAAAATGGCATTTAGAACTAATCCGATTACTGATCATTTTGCTAATGATCGGTTCTGATATCAATCTTCATACATCCATATATTTTGCTCGTCTAGAAACCACCTAAACTTGGGGACAGCCTGACCAAATTTTACGTACATCCTCAGTTGATTTAGGGGAAGTTTTCAAAGTTGAAAAGTGTTTGGATATTTGGAAAAACATTCTATCGGGTGTTAATTTGCTATATTAAGAAAAAAAAACTATTTAATCCTCTTCATCCCCAGATATTCAAATTGAATATAATCAAATAGTTCACGGTTCTAATGGTTTTTTCAGATAAAATATGATTCAATAAACGGTTTGATTCCATGATCTCTTATCTCAGGTGGGAACAAGCAGAATAGTATAATAGATTCTATCCGTCCAAAAGAATCAGACCTTCTGCTAGAACTAATGCACATTGTGGCGCTATTTATTCTTCCGAACTATGTCTTTGTCAGATGATTTTATATCAATAATCATTTCAAGACTATTTGCAACCCATTTTCAACAGCAACCGGCAACTCCCACGCCCTGACTGCTCCTCCTCCAGATCATGCACTGGAAAAAAATCTTACGCAGACAAACTTCAAAAAGATAATGATTAGTTTCATCGAGTTTGTTACAAACTGGTGAATGTAGGTATAACAAATGAAAGTAATTTCTGGGGTTATCGCTGGAGTTTGAGCGACAGCAAGTCTCCTCAAGTCTCCAGCCCTTCTCTCTTAGTTCTCATAGGCCACAGTAATACTACATTTTACAGTTTCACACCGGTTGCCCAGTGGTCATTGCTGAAGGCTGAGTAACAATAAGTCTCCTCGGGTCTTCAGCCAATATCTCTTCTCTCCTTTGCCTATCATGCCAGTGCTGTGGTTCACATTCCCGCTTTCATTTCCCATCTTTTGTTAGGTCACTGTTAACAATTAGTGTTGCAGTCTTTATATTTCTAGCACTTTCCTCAGTATCTGCACAGTTTCTAGCAGTGCTGTGGTCTGTACAGTTTCAATCCTTCCCTTTATCCCGATCTCCTCCAGTCTTGCCTTCAGTGTCTTTGGGACAATTATTATTATTATTATTATTATTATTATTATTATTATTATTATTATTATTATTGTTATTATTATTATTATTATTGTTGTTGTTGTTGTTGTTATTATTATTATTATTGTTGTTGTTGTTGTTGTTATTATTATTATTATTATTATTATTATTATTATTATTATTATCAGCTGCATAAACATTTGCACACTAATTGCCCGGTGATTATCCTATGTTAGGACACCGCTAACAGCTGGTGTCTTAGGCGTCTCATTTCTGGCACTTTCCTCAGTATTAGTGCAGCCCCTAGCAGTGCTGTTGTCTGCACAGTTTCAATCCTTCCTTTTACCTCTTGTTCCTCCAATCTCGCCTTCAGTGTCTTTGATACGGTTCCCAGTGCACCTATTACTACTGGTAGTATCCTGACTTTATTATTATTATTATTAACATCATCATCATCATCATCATCATCATCATCATTATTATTATTATCATTATCATTATTATTATCATTATTATTATTGTCATCATCATCATTATCATTATTATTATTATTGTTGTTGTTGTTGTTGTTGTTGTTGTTGCCGGTGTTATCGTCGTTGTTGTAGTTGTTGTTGTTATTTTTCGAAATTACAAGGCCAGAACCAGCCTAATTAAAAACCCAACATTGATTCGCTCGGATAAGTGTGAAAAGAGGCGCAAACATTACAAAATAATTGAATTTGAAAGGAAAGAAATGACGGGAATAGCTTCGGAGCAAATGCAATAATCCTTTCCTTTAAAACGGATTTAGTCATTTTTTTTATTCTATCTCAAGTCCTTACTTCCTTGGCCTGACTTGTGCTTGACTTCGTCTATTTTTTTCCATTCGTCAGCATTGTTGATTTGCTGCTTATTCCAGAGAATGCTTTCTGGCAAGGTTCAGTCATGTGACCTTCGTCTGAAAAATGGCTTCCTGCAAAGGAAATGAAGCAAAGAACGTAATTTTGCATATTTTTAATGAGACGTTAAGCGGCAAGAAGGGGTTAGAAGTAATGGTCTATTTTGCCTTTCTTTTACATGTTTTTTTAAAAATCTCTCTTTATCTCTAGTTCTCTTACAACACACTCAATAATTGCGAAATATGAGTGATTACTTACGCTTATGCACTCTCAGAGTTGGCAAAGTATTGCATCTCTACTGGTGCACTGAAATCTATCTATCTATCGATTTCAGAAAGAGATAGTGAGTAGAAATCATTTACAAAAAGGAGAGAAAGGAAGAGGGAGAAGTATGAAGCCCCAAGAATAGTATATATGAAAGTGAATTCACTCATCAAAACTTATAGAAGTGTAGAAATGTTGAGACAGAATTGGTAAATACCCTCAATAGTAATATATATATATATATATATATATATATATATATATATATATATATATATATATATATATATATGAAAGTAAGGAATGAGGCAGAATCAGGAGTAAAAGCATATGAAGACTTTGTTTATTAGTTAATTAATCCATAAATGAAATAATTAGAATGTTATCCATATTAAAGAGGGGTTCCCACCTTCAGTAGCATGTATATGTGTGTACTCTTCAAGGATTAGAAAATTTTCTTTAGAAAATAAACTCAGTGACAGATGTTTTGCTCTAGAAGTAGAAATGGAAATCAAGGAACAGGATCTCTTTGGGGTCATCATGATGGGTGGGACTTTGTTCTGTCCGCTGTGAAGTCTGTGCCACTCTATGTTGGTCTGTTCTCTCTCTTTCTCTCTACATATATATATATATATATATATATATATATATATAGAGAGAGAGAGAGAGAGAGAGAGAGCACCTTCCATTCTCATGGTCTTTTGGGGCACTTTATATTTGAACGTTACTTTACGGTATTCACTCAAGTGATGAAGCTAGATAAAATCCATGGAATTGAATGGTGCATAATGATTTTCTGGAAAGCATATGTTTTAAATAGAGACATACTCAAAAGCAAACTGCTAATATACTAGAAACGTACAGTATAGAATCAATGCATAATACCAGCTCTGACTTACGTGTGGGAAATGTGTGAATATACAAAAACAATCGGGAACCAACTTGAAACCGCACGTAGGACAAAGGAAAGTCAAAAAGAAAAAACTCAGAGAGATAGAAAAGGATTGACATGAATCCGTTGGAGGACCATGTTGAAGAACATTGGACAAGTAATTAAGCAACAGAAATTGGAGTGGGCAGGGCACAAAGCAAGAAGAAGCAACAGGTGGAGCAAAAGGATAACCGATTAGTGTCCGTGGGACAGAAAACGCAGAAGGAAAAAGCCAAGAAACACGAAGAAAACGATGAGATAGAAACAAACGTTTGTCGGTTAGGCGTGTCAGAGATTAGCGCAATCGTGTTTGTTATAGAAGTAGATGGGAAATGCTTTTGTTGAGATCGATAACGGCTGATGATATGTATATACATATATATGTAGGAGGGAGAAGGAGTGTGTGTGAGAGAGAGACAGAGAGAGACAGGGAGAGAGATGGATAAACGGTCTGGGTATATCTATCATACAAAACTCATATCCACATGTATACATCAAGTTTGCAATACTTGATCGCATGCAGTGTACAAATACTTTGAACCAAGGCAGAATTGTCGATCCATATATGAATAATATCACCATTTCTGTCGGGTACTATGCTAGTGTTCATATAATGGAGAACTTGCAAATTGCATTCCCCTTTCGAATTGTTTACATTGTGAAGTTTACATCTTGCGTGATAAATCGATTAGGCCGCTTCTATGATTACCAGTAGGGAAACAATCAATAATAAGACACGCACCTTGCATCGACAAATTCAGATCAATACGAAATCGCACAAAGAAGTTTTTAGCAACTTTCTGCCTTGATAACTTTTATCTTGATTACGTCAAGTTTTATTTTGTCGAAGTTTCTTACCTCGATTTTTATTTCTTTTCTTCCGTTTGTTTGTTTGTGTTTTTGAAAGGAAGCAAAAAGAAAGAAGTTCTGGTGAAAAAAAAAGAAGAGAATAGATTCTTAAATAGAAGGAACAAGCCCAAAAACAAAATAGTCAGCAACGGATTCAACTGATTATTAAAAATCTATACAGAACAATAGAAATGTATGAAAAATAGCTGAGGGCAGAGTGTAACAAATTGTATTAACTTTCTCTGAGACGCGATTACTTTTTTAAGAGCACCCTTTCCCATATGTTTTAAAGGAGGAAATAAAACAGGTCTGGTTAGTCACCCAATAAACACCGTAGCATGATCAACGTGATTTACCAGCATGATGTGTTGGGGTGATCAAATAAGAAAATTGGGGAAAGGATGATCGATGGATA
>OY735210.1:14957759-14985259 GCA_963457665.1 Thysanoteuthis rhombus
CGTCGGAATGAATTTTTGTGATTATTGAGCCTCAATTTCCGATGTATCGTAGATGTTCCAATATAGATTATCAAAAGATACAGTTACTAGGTACATGAAATATTCCGCCATACTAACATTGTTGCTGTAATATTTGTCTAGAATTTTTTATTATGATTTCTAATCATTTTCCAATGTTATTTATGCCACTCTGATTTCTATGTTGTTTTTGTTGAAAAAAATATAAGGGATTATCCCTGAGGAAATTTTTATCAAACAGATCTATAAATAACTTGCCTATAATACATTTAACCATCTTATATTAGATGACAAAATATTCTTTTCTCTGTTTTTGTATTTTTTGGTGTTTTGTCATCGTAATTTGTGGAATTCATTACAATATCAAAACCATTTTTTAATGACATTATCATAAACCTCTTAGACTGCGTTAAACTTATCGATGTTCGACGAGTTTTTAGTGATTCTACTGCTGATTTGACTCTAGGAAGTATTTTGTGATAGTTGGAGAGTGATTGGGTTTCGTATTAATATAAATCGGATACTGATCTTTCTTCAAAATATATTTATATGAATCATTATGTAAGTTTAAAAGGATATCCAGAAAGCTATCTTTTTTAATGATAGAATTAATCTCTACTTCAAGTCGTACTCTTTTCACGCTGCTGCTATATATATATATATATATATATATATATATATATATATATATATATATATATATATATATATATATATATGTATATATATATATACATATATATATAGACATATATATAAATATATATATATATATATATATATATATATATATATATATATATAAATATTCTGTTAGTTTGCAGCCATTACCATTCCTAACTTCAATTACTCCATCGTCTAGATAAGGTCCAATATATTCTTTATGAAGGAATATATAAAAGAAAGGTTCAATATATACAGATCAATTAAATCTGAAATCTGTCCTGAGCTACAGGAGCCCATGGCATATCGGGAAGTTTGTTGCCGTTTTTTTTTTTTTGGTCCTTACTAACTACAATAGTTCTTACGATGTTCAATGTTATTGATGTCTTGGTCTGTAACTTTGGTGTATCTCTGGGCTTATTCAATGGTTTTATTGAAATTTTTCTCCTGTAATCTGAGTATAAAATTAAAAAAACGTCAAGTTATATGAAAGAAGTATTATTTTTTTTCTCAGTGAAGTTGATCCAGTCTACCTCATCTTTACTATTACCCTGTTTGTTGAATTTTGGTGTGTCTTTAATTCTGATGCCGATATTATTCTAAGATATTTTTTCTGAAATTTTACATATTTTGGATTTGTAGAATAAAATGAAGTTTGATTATGAGGGCATTTAAATTGATTATTATTTATTCGTAACCAGCTTGAATCTATGTAAAGAAAATAGCATTTGAAATTTGAAATTGAAATAACATAAAGTCATCTATACATTTTAGAGTTATATAGTTTTTTAAAAAAGAAGGTGGAAGAAACCAATTTTTTTTTAACTGCAAAAAAGTAAATAAAGGTGTTCAGTATTGTTTAGAATAACTATCACCGGAATAGAAATTGATAATTGAACTTGAAGAGTGGAATTTAAATAAAATATTGATAAACTTTATTGTGTGGATTTGAAGGAAGATACAAGCATGCCGAGATAATTTACCAAGATTTGAACAAATTCAAAAAAGCAAAGCGAAAGTATTAATCTTTGAACTTTAAAAAATGGTCGTATGCAATTTTGTCATTTTTGTTTTTGATTGATACAACTTTAGTAGGCAACAGTGCAAATTAAGCTTAATATATCCTCATATACAGTACGATTTTTTTTATCTGTACAGTTTCAGAAATATTTCATTATTAAAAAGAAGAAAAATATTTTTTTCTTCAAATTTGATAACCGATTGAATACATTAGATTGAAAAATTAATATTAATGATCCATTTATTTTTTAATTGCATGTATATTCTAGAACAGTCATTAACACCTAAAATTGTTGCTTTTACAATTCAATAATCTACTTATCACAGTATGTATTTATAAAGAATTATTTGAGGATTCTTGTGAAGGTAGTTCTGAGTTAATTCATTGTATCTAATTTTTGGAAAGCTTAATGAAATCATACCTAGTATAAGATAAAGAATACATTATAATGGTATCTAGAATGTGCATCTTATATATGTCATGATGGGTAGAAAAACAAAAATAGAGAAATAGTTGAGTTGAGAGAGATGATTGCATATCTTATTGTTTCTAGGAAAAAGGAAAATAATTCAGAAAGATTGACCTGAGCATAGTACTAATGGTTAGAATCTTATTTTCCAAAAGCAATTAAACTGATTGGATTATACAAAAATATTTTATTTAAATGAGAATGGGCTCTTTGCTTTTATAATTACAGCAGCAAAACATATTGACAGTTTTTGAAGTGTTCTCAGTTTGCTTTGATAAATATTCAGCACTGCGATTAAATATCAACAACAGAAATTCTATATCTCTCACAAATTTCTAAAACATTACGAATTATTAAAATATGTACGGAAATTAATACATATTCAACAATGCATTCATAACATATATAACTGTGTCATCCGCTGACAGTTGTTTTGTTGTATTTCAACTCTTCACCGTGGCTATAGACTCGACACACACACCTATATACATATATGCTTTCCTTTGAACTCGACTATTATGTTCTTAAGAAATACAGAATGATTACAAATTGCGTTATATTATATCGGAATCTTATTTGAAATGATATTCTGACATTACACGGATAATGTATTACTTTGGTCTTACAGCGTAAAGAAAATTAATGATTAAATGAAATAGGGCTAAAGCAGGAATCGAACCTGCAAACGATAAGGCAGCTGCTCTATCGTAGCGTTTCTCTTACTATTGAGCTAACCAGCCGCTAATAATGAAAAGACTCAAAGTACCCGTATATCTATAAATGTCCACTGTTTCTGTCCTATGTCCTGTGTTTGTAGTTTCGAAGCCCTGACCTTTTTCAGGAGTTTTTTTTAATGATTGTTGTTGTGTACCTCACTTTGTCTTCTCTTTTGTCTTCTTTATTGTTTCGTACAGTGCGGTCTCTTGATTTTTCTCTTATTGCTGTTGGTGGCTTGAGTTTCTTGCGTCGATCAATGAGGACTTGCAGGGAAGGAAATCTATCAGGAAAATCTTGAGAGCGGAGAAGGCTCACCGATGGTTCCTATATAAAAAGTTGGAACGAGTTGCGTAACGTATCACCTAAGCACAAGCCAGGGTAGAGAGAGAGAGAGAGAGTGAGAGAGAGAGAGAGAGAGAGAGAGAGTGAGCGAGATAGATAGATAGATAGATAGAGAGAGAGAGAGATAGAGATGTACGAATATATGTACGAATATATATGAAAATATGATGGGTATGTATATATATAAATTGAGAGAAAGAAAGAAAGAACTGGCCAGAGAGAGAGAGAGAGAGAGAGAGAGAGAGAGAGAGACAGAGACAGAGACAGAGACAGAGACAGAGAGACAGAGACAGAGACAGAGAGAGATGTTGGTGTCTTTTCATGGAGACCATCCGGTACTTCTCTTATCCTCATAGTTCTAATCTTGAAACAAGCACAAGCAAATCTATGTCTGAATTCACACATCAGATGACTGATGAATATATCGTATATATTTATCAATTTGCAAAAGTACATTTGTATACATTGTTGTAGGGTTAAATACGTACAAAAGCATAAATATAGAGAGCTAAGGATCACGGATTCATACGCAAATATATTATAATACTCATCTTTTGAAACAAATTATGGCGTTGATTTGTCAGCATCTGTGCGCTTCTCACAAGTCCTATAGACGTGCACATATATTACCACTTTTTTCTGTGAAAGATTGTGCGGGTAAGTCATTGATTTCGTGTGCTTATCAGTCTTTAAGTTTATTCAACTCATGTATCAATGTTGCCATTGTATTAGTTCCAACATAAACCCTTTATCAAGATTGCAATCAAAAAGGAAAGTTTCCCGCGTTACCAACAATAGAGAAAGCGAAACAGGATCACCAAATCGATTTCAAATTCACTTGCTTTTGTCACAAAGTTGTAAAATTATTTGTTTATTTGTTTGTGTGTGTGTGTGTGTGTGTGTTTATGTATGTATGTGTAAATGTGTGTGTATGTCCGCGAAGGGAATGTTCTTTGTGTTTATTGTCGCAATCTTTAAAAATGAATATTCTTTGTTAGAAACCGTCAACCAAAACTGTCATCAAAGCTGTCAATACAGGTTTCTCCATTTTTCAAGTCGTTCTGGCTTGTGGCTCTCTATGCATGATGCGCACGGGCTGCACCAATCAAGTTACCCGATTGAAAACCAATTATCCGTCAATATAGAACAAAATTTCGTTTACGGACCCCCCCTCCCTATAGTATGTTGGTAGTGATAGAGGGATCAATATGCAATTTAAGTTAATGCCAAAATTTGCAGCCAGTTGAATTCACGCATGTTTTTTGAAAATTCGAATTCTTTTTTGTGATTGTGGACAAACAAAACGCTAGAAGAGTAACGTATTCGTTGATCGCGCCCTTTTCGCAAATTTGCAATTGATCACCCCTAACAAAGCGTGCAGGCAAAAAACGTTTGTCAGGTGACAGCATCTAATGGGAGACTAACCAGACTCATAAAAAAACTTTTTGGTTTCCTATTCGATTATTTTCTCTCTAAATCCCCTCCCCAATCTGAACAAAAGTACGACTGACGTCTTTCTCCTCCCACCCTGTTTTTCGATATAGTATACAGTCAAATTTCGTTTGGTTTTGTTTCAAACCGGCATTCACTCACTTTCCCGAGAGAAGTTTTCCTTCCATCGATTTAAATTCGAAGTTTCCAATCCAAAACCCACGGCACTACCACCATCTTTCCCGCCCCCATTCCCCCTGTATTGTTATGAAAACACTGGTTGAGGTTTGCGTCGGAGATTTTTTTTTTTAAATATTCATTCCCCCTTGCGTACCTTCCATCTTCTTAGACCCCCAACCCCTCCACCAACACACACGCATACTCACACAGAAGCATTCCAGGAGAGCAATATAGAGACTCGGAAACTTACATTAATACCGAGTAGAAATAAAGTAGAAATATCAATATTTTATTGGCTTTAATTTTAAAAGAAGCAAATATTTTTCAGAAAAATGATAAAGAGTAACTTTTATTTCAATTTTTATCTATCTACCTACCTACCAACAAATGTACATATAAATATCTAACTATATATATATATATATATAAAAGAATTAAATATTAGGATACACTATGTCTATGCAAACAGAACTCATGAATAATTGATAATATTGATAATTTGGTCTGTGACTTATGGTGATATGGTATAATTTTACAAAGAGTGTTCAATCAGTTTTGAACGCATTATTTCCCCTATTCCGTATATATGCATACATATATATATATATATATATATATATATATATATATATATATATATATATATATATATATATATATACGTATATATATATATATATATATATATATATATATACGTATATATATATATATATATATATATATATATGTATGTATGTATGTATATATATATATATATATATATATATATATATATATATATATATACATATATATGAATTATACGGTAAAGTGCTATACGTCTGAAAATATACCATATCAACATAAGTCACAAACCAAATTATCAATATTATTAATCATTTATGAGCTGTTCTGTTTTTAAAGACGTACAGCACTCCACAACATGAGATATATATATATATGTATATATACATATATATATATATATATATATATACACACACATATATATATATACATATATATATATATATATATATATATATATGTATATATATATATACATATATATACATATATATATATATATATATATACATATATATATATATATATATATATATATATATATATATATATATATATATATATAATACAAAATGGTAGAAATAACTCTCTCAAAACTTATTGGGCACTGTTTAGAATCATACGCAGACAAAGTTATCAATATCATTAATTATTTATGAGCTCTGTCTATATCGACATAGAGCATCCGACTCTATGATTTAAATGCATGAACATATACACATATACGCACACATACGCACATGCACACACACACAGAGTCGAGAAAGTTTCACAGCTTTAAACACTAAACATATAATTTTTTCCAATATTCATGTTATTTCTGTCAAATATATAATGTATTCTCAAACATTTTCTAATGCAATTTTTGTATGCTTTTGGGGGGTTTTGATGTACTACACATAATTTGATACTATGGTATTATGTGTAATGATTTCTCATTGTGAACACCCGTTGTTCACAATTCAACTGTTTAGGTTTTTGAAATGAAAGCAGTTATATTAACATGCCTCCCCAGCTGTATTATTTGAACACTACCTCTCTTTGAGTTGTGATTTTAATATTTAGTTCTGTTGTTTCATTTTTAGCACTGTGCCATGATACATGTAGTCTGTCATTTTATATAGGTATCACCGTGTTATATTGCACATTAACAAAAGGCTTACTAACACATCACCTCTGATATATATTTACCCATGTAAATATCAAATTATTCCGTATTTAATGTTGGACTGCATGCAAATCTTCTTTAAGAATACTTGTTGTTGATGATCATGGATGTTGAAAAAATGAAAAAACTTTGAAAGTGAAACTGAAAGTGAAACTAAAATTAGGACGACGTCAACACAATGTTTGTTTATCATTGGATATATGTCAGAAATATAAACATTGCAAATCTCTCTCCCCCTCCCTCTTTCTTTTCCCCCTCCCTCTTTCTCTTCCCCCTCTCTCTCTTTGTTTCTCTCTCTCTGTTTGTGCTATGGATGGTTTAAACCTTCTTCAAAATTGGACTGCAAAAAAGAAATTCACTCTCAAAGAACTTGCAACATTCGTCGGTTACAATAATAAAGATATTATTATTTGGAATCTCACACCAGTTGCCTGGTGGTAACTGCTGGAGTTTGAGTGACAGCAAGTCTCCTCAAGTCTCCAGCCCTCCTCTACTAGTACTCATAGGTCGCAGTAATTCCGCAATTTATAGTTTCACGCCGGTTGCCTAGTGATTATCGCTGAAGGCTGAGTGACAATAAGTCTCCTCAGGTCTTCAGCTAGCGTCTCCTCTCTCTTTTACCTATCATGTCAGGGCTACAATTCGTTGCAGTCCTTATATTTCTAGCACTTTCCTCAGTATCCGTGCAGTTCCCAGTAGTGCTGTGATCTGTACGGTCTCAATCCTTCCCCTAATCCTGATCTCCTCCAGTCTCACCCTCAGCGTTTTGGGGACTGTTCCTAGTGCGCCCACAATGACCGGTACTACCCTGGTTTTCATGTTCCATATTATTATTATTATTATTATTATTATTATTATTATTATTATTATTATTATCATTAGCAGCAGCAGCAGCAGCATTAACATTTTCACACTAATTGCCAGGTGACTATCCTTTGTTAGGACACTGATAACAGCTGGTGTCTTAGGCCTCACATTTCTAGCACTTTCCTCAGTATTAGTGCAGCCCGTAGCAGTGCTGTGGTTTCAATTCATCCTTTTACCTCTTGTTCCTCCAATCTCGCCTTCACTGTCTTTGATATTGTTCCGAGTGCACCTATTATTGCAGGTAGTGCCCTGAATTTTTTATTATTATTATTATTATTATTATTATTATTATTATTATTATTATTATTATTATTATTATTATTATTATTATTATTATTATTATTATTATTATTATTATTATTATTATTATCTACAAAATTTTGGGAAAAAATAACACCCTCAAAAAAACATTTCGAGTAACGATAGATCTGGGATGAATTGAGGGGTGCAGGTGCGCTCGACTCCTCCAGGGACCTCAGTTATTATTCAGTGACATTTGTAAATAAAAATAAAAATGCAGTAGGTTAACCACTATTCATATATATTTTGTCATGCCCCTCAAGCAAATTGATGTCAGAGAAGGAAAAACGTAAAACCATAATAAACCAAAGAGTTGGAAAATGGGATAAAAGACGATGTGAATGAAGAGACAAGAAAATCTTCACTTTTTATTTAAATCTTCCTACTCAGCACAGGAAAAATAGCTAATAACTAATGTGTTCGAAACAAATGGACAATTGACAATGGATAGGGACCGAATTGTCGAACGAGTCCTAGAATTTTACAAGGACCTCTATTGAACCAAACAAAGGACATTGAAAGATAGACCGGAAATACGAGCCGAGAGTAATCAATTCGAGTATTTCCTGAAAGTTACTCCGCGGGAAGTCGAGCAAGCCATCAAACAAAGAAAGGAAAGGCCCCTAGACCCGATAACATCATAATCGACCAACTCTGAAAGGTTAGAAAAGTCATAACTAGAAAATTAGCCATTCTATCCAACATACTACAAACAAAGAAAAGTTCCAGGGGAGTTGAACACCGCAATCAGAATGTATTATATGAGAATAAAAAAAGAAACCGAATCAGCAAAACACTACATGGTAGGCAACCATGAGAACAAGCTGGCTTCAGGAAAAGCTACTCAACCATCGACCATCCCTATTCAGTAAACCAACTCTTTGCAAAGAACCTTCATAATCTTCCAATGTTAGACGAATCAAATGAAGCAAGCAAGTAGGTCGATCTCCACATGAACTTCAGCAAAAGAAAAGCCATAAACGATAACGATTTCGGGTGAAAAGACACAACGATCGAAATTGAAAATGCAGAGTTGGAGAAAGTAAACCTCTATATCTACCTGGGATATCAAGCAAGTTCGACTATTGAGAAAAAGAAAATCCCATAAGTCTAAAAAAAGAAGGGTACACAACCAATATATCTCACCGAAGGTCTCATATGGAGCTCATATATGGAGCTGAAAAATGGAACCTAACCAAAAGGTTGACACTCAAACTGCGAACCATGAAACGTGTACACGAAAGAATCATGGTCAACCTCATATGAAGATTTCATAAGACATTACAGTCTGTTAGAGAAAAAGGTAGGAGTTCGAGACATCATTGAACCGGAAGGAAAACTCAAATGGCAATAGGCTGGACATATTGCATCAAATGTCACATCACGAATCACAGGGTGGATCCCCAGAGATCAGGTGTGAGGTTGTGGCATACAGAAAAGTTAGATGATGTGATGTGATAGATAAATTCAGAAAGTACTGGCTCCGTAATGCCCATGATAGAAAAATCTGGAAAATAGTTGAGTAAGGTCTATGTCCGACAACGGACTCTAACAAACTGATGATGATGAATGTTCGAATGTGTCAGACAATTTCGGATATTTATTATCAATACTAAGTTCATAGGGGCGAGTATTCTAAGAGCTGTCATTCAAGGCAGGAAATACGACCACCAACCAGAGTAATGATTTTAAAAGAAGACGCAATGAAGATTATTCTAAAATATTTTTAATGATATTGTTGAAAATAATCTATATTGAAACTTTCGAATGATGATGATGGTGATTTTATGATGATAATGACGATGATGATAATAATAAAATATTAATAACGATGATGAGGATCATCATCATAATGATGATATTTGCAATGATGATGATTATAATGAGACTAATGATAATAATGATTATAATGTTAATGATGATGATACTACAACTTATAATAATCATAATGAAAATAATACGGATATTTGTAATAATGATATCAAAAATATAAAGAATATCGGAAATTTTCACTTTTGTTATATTCAAATTTAAAAACAAAATCAAAACAGCCGTTTTTTCCTCCTTTCATTTAAAATATTAACAAGCTGGGCGTTATTGATCATTTTTCATCATCATCATCATCATCATCATCATCATCATCATCATCATCATCATCATCATCAACAACAACAACAACAACAACAATAATAATAATAATGATAATGATAAAAATAGTAAAAATAATAATAATAGAAAATAGAAAGTTTCATCATTCCTTTATTTTCCTACTGTGCTTATCTGCTTCTCTACACGATTCATTTGATTATTGATAACCTGCAATGTTTCCACCAAAGGTTCTTGACTGGTACATTATGCTTATTAAAATTCATTATTAAGATTCATTTGTTTGAACTATACAGTTCTGCAAGAAGATTTCTTTTTAAAAATTAAGTGCTTTCAATCCATTAGAGACTGGTGCCATCCGGAAATTCGTTTTCAGTAGAGAAAAAAAGAGAAGGGTCTCACGAAGGGTGATCTATTTACAAATAAGTGACCACTTTATCATTTTAGTAACATTGTAAATAGAACTTACCCCAGCACCTCCCGAACCTTGGAAAATATTTTTTCTTCGGTGAAGGAGGGTTCTAAGGTTGAATAGATTTAGAGACCTGAAATTGAAAGAAAAACCTGTTTTGCAAGACCTGTGTGGTCCAAACAAAAAAACAAACTAATCTCAATCAAAACAGATTTCAGGGATGGGGTGATTAATTAAAAAAATTGAAAAAGTGTTGATAAATGGATGAATTACAGCTCCTGCATTTTGTTGGGCGGTGATCACTAAAAAATCCTCAATCTTCACAAAACAAGTGTGGACACACAGTAAAGAGGTAGAATAGTATAAATATGGAGGAAATTGAAAAAAAAAGTCATGATAAATAATAAATGGTTGTATTTCAGCCCTCAAACTGCATTTGTATGGTCTGCACGCTTGATACATACATGGCAAGACAAACAGACCACCTTAACAACTTTTATTTATTGAATATTGACAAGGGTCAGAAGAAATGTTTAAGGAAAAGTATACGTCGCGCTACAGGACACTGATGGAGCAGCAAGATGAGATTGTAAAAACTGAAATGTATTAATGAAACAGGAATATAGTCAGAAGGAATTTTAGATGAAGTTTATCCATACAGAGGGAAGTGGTTGGTAACAATAATGATGATCCAGTCGTTTTTATTTTTCATTTTCATTAGACTGAGTATTACAGATCGATTTTTATTAGTTTTTGACTACTATTTATCTTCATCTGATTTTTCTGTGGCTTCTTTCTCGCAATTCTACTCAGGTTTGATTGAAGATTATTGAAGCAGAGATTGTGTAATCAGAAAAAGCACTCCAAACCGTTTGGGGGTCGTATGCTTTATTTACGTATTTATATAGAAATATCAAAGCAATAAGTTGTGCAAATTACAAAATAGTAACAAGCACTTGATTGGTTCACACCTTTATGACAGGAACATTTATAGTGATATGACGTTTATGTATATATATATATATATATATATATATATATATATATATATATATATATATGAAGAGAGAGAGAGGGAGAGAGAGAGATTTTAGTTTGAATTTCTTTTGCTCCAATGTTACTTTGCAGCATCGATATTATTTCGAGCACTGATGTTACGTGATAGGAAATCACACAAAGCTTATTCATTTATTCAGTTATTCATACAATATGAGGGTCACTCAATTTGCAGCTAAGTAACATTGGTCCCGGGCAAAATTAATTCCTACGAAAATGTACTTATCACATTTTGTCAGTTACGATTGTCAATTTGCTAATGCTCCATATATATATATATATATATATATATATATATATATATATGTGTGTGTGTGTGTGTGTGTGTGTATGTGTGTGTGTATGTGTGCGCACCTATATATATATATATGTATATATAAGGGTGTGTATATATGTATATGTGTATGTCTGTGCATGTGTTTTCATATACGTGTGTATATACACACAAACATACATATATATATATATATATATATATATATATATATATATATATATATATATTATTGTGTCATCCACAGACTGCTGTTCCGTTGTATTATAACTCTTCAGTGTGGCTATAGACTATCCATTATCCCATCCCGTGCCACGGGGTAACATCGAAACCTGGCATCCTACCTGGGCTCCACAGAACTGGACAGTCAATAAGGTTGAATTTAAGCGATATATTTATTCATCCATACATTCCCCATTTACCAGAGTGCTCTCTCCCTACGTTGGAAGAGCATTGCATAAGCTCATAATGAACGAGCTATCTCAGTATATATATATATATATATATATATATATATATATATGTGTGTGTGTGTGTGTGTGTTTGTGTTTGTGTGTGTTTGTTTGCCAAATCAAGATATATTTTGCTAATCAGATTATGGAAGCAAACAACCTGTAGTTCTTTAAAATCCAGTGTTGTATTCTAGCCATTGCATCTTTGGAGCTTTGGTCACTCAAATTAACGGATAAGATTGGAGAACAGAGAGAGAGAGAGAGAGAGAGAGAGAGAGAGAGAGAGAGAGAGAGAAGGTTAGCTTGCTAATCATTCCTCTCAGGCAAGTGAAGAATACGGTTTTAAGCAATACTTGTTTATGTTAATTTTTACGCATTCGAGTATGTGCGAATTGTGTACAGGAGCATTGAAAATAGAAAATTTGTGTATATATGTATGTATTTGCATGCATATATATATGTATGTGTGTGCACATGTGTGTATTTTGTGTGTGTGTGTGTGTGTGTTTGTGTGTGAGCATATATGCAAAAGCGTGGGTGCTTGTTGCGTGCTAGAGTCGACAGTTGGAATGCAGCGAAATCGAAACCGAGAAAGTGAGCCGAAAATTAAAAAAAACATAGCGTAGTGTAAGCCATAAAACCGTAGTAGCCACATCCATTTAGCCCTCACGGGTTTATTACGATCATGTGACTCAACAATCTTCCCTACTGGCCCTAAGGCAGCCCCGACCCCAAATATAGCATTTGTTTACCCTAACGACGATAAAGAAACGGGTGGATAAGGCAGTTGTAATGGGAACAAAATATAATTGGTGTCATTGTTGATCTGATAATGGAGGCTGCTTTCCTGTCGTTGAAAGAACGGAAGTAGCTCGCACAGGCTTGGAAAAACTGCAGGCGTTTGCCCCAAAAGGGCGGATCATATGACATCGCCATTTTTATGATTTCTTTGTTAATTTAATTTTTTTTTCTATTATCTCTTTCTTTTTTATTTATTGATCTGTTCTTTTGTGAAGCGTTGTATTGTTCGGAAAAAGTAAGGTGATATCTTATTGAAGGTACAAATACCTGCTATTTCACATGGATATTCTACGACAATTTTACATGTGTGTAAATTATTGATTTGTTTATTGGCTTAACAGTGTAAACCACCACCAAAAATGTTGGAATAATTGATTTTCTATGGATTTTCTGAGTTAGTGAAATGGATTCAAATCGAATATAAAATATTGGAAAACATTTTCATGCATGAATAAGTACCTATACATGGTCTAAAACCAACAAGCGCCCACTGATATTTTAGGCCATGTTTATAAGAGCATTCAACTTAATATTTCTCTTTTAGATCGGATCGTCTTTGATCTAAATAGATGTAAGGAAATTCATTCTGACGTATGTACGTTGTGCAAGCCCAGCTCATATATTCATAGAATACTACCAATCTTCACTCAAAGACATACACGTAGAGATTCCAACGAATAAGTAAACCCAAGTTAAATGTTCGTAGAATCACAATAAATACGTTGTAAATAGAACCCCCCTTTGAAATGTTAAAACATTCTCTATTTTCAATTAAATGTTCGAATACTTTTTCGCAACTTGTCTGGCATTGCAATTTTGACTGTGAATTAACGTGTAGGGACATTGGATGTCAGCATGACCAATCTTATGATAATCCTGGAGTTAAAATACCCTTTTAGACGCATTTTTACCTCAAAAGATGTTGTCGTTTGGGATGATAGAAGACATATATGATCACAAACATTCGAACTTTGAAAATCTCTATAGATTTATAATGCTATTGTAATTAGAATCCCTTCACCATACATCTAAAACCTTCAAACCTTTTTCCTTCGAACTGATTCAAAAGTTACATTCTCGATAGGATCTTGCCTCTTTGAAAAACATTCCCCAAACTGACAAATTTAGCATTATATTTACATTTTAAATAGGCCCCCTCCCCAAAATCATTTTTCTCACGATTTTTCAGAGGGTTTGAAGCTTCATTAGAATGAAAGCACATAAAACTAAGAGGAAAAATGATTAGTTATTATTCTCTTTGAGATTGTATTTCTGCAACTGTAACCACCTGCCTGTCATTGCTACCAATGACTTGTTTTATTTAAACGAATTAATCTAGAAATAAAAGCTCACAAAATTCACGAAATTTAACAAGAAAACTTTCGTCAATTCTGTAGTATTAGATGTATATATATATATATATATATATATATATATATATATATATATATATATATATATATATATATACATATATATATATATATATATATATGTATATACATATATATATATGTGTGTGTATGTATATATATACTTAAAGAGAAACATACATATATATATGCATGTGTATGTATATATATATATATATATATATATGTATCTATACATATATATATATATAGAGAGAGAGAGAGAGAGATAGATAGATACACACACACACACACACACACACACACACACACACACATATATATATATATATATATATATATATATATATATATATATATATATTTACACATATGGGTATAGGTATATACCTAGCCTTATTCGTACATATGTACTTTCATTTTCCTGTCAATATTATCACTGATTGCGCTGAAATTTGTGTAGCATCTCTCCCCAAGAGTACGTCTTGTGCCTACCTCCCCACTGTAAACAGTGTGGGACTGACAGGAATAAAGGTGACGGCCCAATCTCGTTTTGGCACAGTACTATTTCTCTTGGCTTGCTACGATTAAGAAACGAAAATTATCTTTCCGCAGAGAAAAGCACGCTGGCGAACATTGGACCACTTATCTTCAACGTTGCAGACCCGAACCGACCGGAGAGCATCCACCATCTACAACACCACTACAACCTTCCTCTGTTTTCATCAACGGTCTAACAGCCAGGTCCAGAACAGAACATTTCTCGCTATCCCTTCTTTGTAATTGTATCCTATAGAACTACCTCTTCGACCGTTTTCTTTCAAATTTTGTTTTCCTCAAGTTTCTGAGCGCTGCCTGTTAGTATTTCTCACTCTTTAACGACCTCAAGTTAATGGCAATACAGGATACCGTAAATCTGAAAAAAGCGTCTCAATTTAAGCCCTTAAGAGAAATCAATTATCTTCTTGAGATTGTATTTTGCTCCTTGTTTCGTACATGTAATTCTAAAAGAAAAAGTATATATATTTTCGGTTACTTTCAGTGAATAAAGAAATAATTCAGTATATCTAGCTGTCTTCCACTTTCTATTTGTATACAAAGTCCATTGCTCCGAATGAAACGTAAGAGATATTTTATCAGCAAATTGAAAAGTTAATTGTTACGGACAGACAAACGAAAAAAAGAATGTTCACTTCATAAAAAAATGCAAAGCCTGATCGAAAAGTCTTAGGAAACAAGAGAAACAAAAAATACTAGAAAATGAGTTTCTACACTGGTGAAGTGATTCCAAAAAAATCAAAGATATGCTCAGCAAAACACAAAAAACATTGAGTAATTTGATAGGCTCCCCAAATGTTTGTGTAACATATATATATATATATATATATATATATATATATATATATATATATGTGTAGAGAGAGAGAGAGAGAGGTAGTAGCTGGGGTAGCTGATTTTTCCCGGGGCGAAGAGAAATCGTTTGAAGATCATGTCCTGAACATGTCTAACTAACAGTTCCTCAAAGTAGGGATTGCTAAGCCTCAACTTGGTGGTCGAAAATGCCAAAATAACCTAACCTTATATTGACCTTTTGGAGGTCACCAAAGGTAAGCACCACCTATCCTAAGGTTACCCTGGTACACGGCCTGTGGTGTGCAGCTGTTTTCATAGGATTTGAAAATTCCAATATAAGACTAACGGATACCAAAGGCGATGCCAATCTATACTATGATTATACTTGGTTCAAGTCACACTTGTACATCAATTACTTAGTCATAGTATACAACCGCCTCTGTTAGATATAAAAATGCCATCTACGATTGACCTAACCTTAAAATGACCTCTAGAGGTAACTTTCAGGGTGCAGCTGTGTTTGTAAGATTTGAAAATGCCATGATTGGTCTGACTACACCGAATTAACCATTAGAGTTCACCTGCGGTTGTCGCTACCTATTTTCTGTTCATTGTGGGGCTGATACCCGTATACACAAATATCCAGTCCGTAGTTTGTAGCTATACATATATATATATATATATATATATATATATATATATATATATATATATATATATATATATATATATATATATCGTGGTATTAGATGGGATGATGGAAAGTCTGAGGCCACACTGAAGAGATGTGATACATTGAAACAGCTGTCTGTGGATGACACAATATATATATATATATATATACATATATATATATATATATATATATGAATATATATATGAATATATATATATATATATGAATATATATATATATATATATATATATATATATATATGAATATATATATATATATATATATATATATATATGAATATATATATATATATATATATATATATATATATATATAATAAATACAAATACAACTAAATTAGAGAATCAAAAAATGAAACAGGTCAGATCTAAAGTGGTTTGGCTGGCTCTTGGTCGTGGAAACTTTTGGATTATATATAAAAATTGACGATATGAAAAGTTTATATGACTATAACTATCTATTATCTATCTATCTATTTATCTATCTATCTATATATATATATATATATATATATATATATAGAGAGAGAGAGAGAGAGAGAGAAAGAGAGGGAGAGAGAGAGAGAGTCTGTGTACTACATACTGATGAGTGCTAATCCATTCAATGAATGTTGTTGTCTTTGTTCTTTTCATTGGATTGTTTCAGCTTCCAGTCTTTTTATATTTTTTGTTGCACTAAGCAACCTTACAGAGTTGCCATATAAATGATTTCCTTTGTGAAATTAAAATGAAATTTGTCAACAATATATCCAATAAATAGGATTAACGATATATGATTGTAATTTCTTTCTTTTTACTTTCGTTCATCTGATAAAATTTTTACCTTATTTTTGCCATCGAAAGCACATATATCATTTTAGGACCGTTTATGGAGCCATTGTTTCGACCAGGATTGTTTTGCTACCGGTAAACTTGACAAAATAAGTTTTGCACAAAGTTATGTTTCAAAGAAAACTTCACTGGAATAATGCACTTCTCATTGCGGTAAATACTGTAAATAAATTATAATGTACTTTTTCTAACTTTGTAACAAACTAAAAATCAATTGTAATACCTTCTTACAGAATTAATGATGTAGGCTCCTGAGGCGATTTTGAGTTAATGGAGTCAAAACTTATCAACTAGATGCTAACGTGACTCGTGATATCCTTAAAAGGATTTATCAACTTTCCTTTACTCCAATGATCAAATATATAGTGACACAACTATTTCTTGTGGTTTAGAGGAGGGATTAAACGATAATAACGTTTGTATTTTAGCACTGTTTGCATAGCCTACTATGTATAGGTAAGGTTATCTCTATAATCATGGCTTCACAGTGTTCCACTAACCACCTGCTTATGTGAAGTCAATATATATATATAATATATATATATATATATATATATATATATATATATAGATAGATAGATAGATAGAGAGAGAGAGAGAGAGAGAGAGAGAGAGAGAGAGAGATAGATGAACCGAATAGTTCAAGTGGTTGAAGAAATGAAAACTAACGAAAGGTCCATTATTTTTACATGAATATATTTAAGCAAGTTTCGGCTCTCAATCAGTATGCTTTGTACTGAAATTTCGAACAAAAGTAAATGTTTCCGTCCAGAAATGGAGGCAAGCGTTAATGATAGAATTATTTTACGCATAATGTGAATGCGCTGCTCATGATTTTACCAAAGAAATGAATAGCAAATGATTATACAATAGAAATGACTTGAAAATCAGAAAGAAAATAATTTTAATGGTAAAGAATTGATCCAACAGGCAATATGAGATTCTGTATGTTACGGAATCTTAACTGCTTTCTCGAATTTGTTGATTTTTTTCTTTTTATTTAAATGCTGCACATTTGATTTTTCTCGATATGCATGTTGATTACCCTTGGGAGGGTTATGAAAAATGTATGAAAATTGACAGTTATTGCCGACTCCAAGAATAAAATAATTGTGGTATTGCTGTAATAATTTCCTTAAGATGATTACTCATAGCGTATATCATGCACTTATATATTCACATGACGATAAGCCTTATGCCCAACAAGGGATTTCAGTTTATAACATGAAGTAACGATTAATCTAAAAGCAATAAATAGATCTGCAAATCAAATCTAATCTAAATGGCTTCAAGGATGAGATATATCTGCATACATGACAGGATTTTATTTCATCATATTCGAGTTATTGCTCCGACAAAATCTTTTTTACAAAAATTGAATTTTCAGTTTTGATTTTCCTTTAAAAAGAAATAGTATTTCCATGCGGTGATAGATTAAATAGAGAGAAGGGACTTAGGATAATATTTCATATTGAAGTAAATACTTTATTTATTTGAAGTTTTGATTTACACAAGGAACTGCCATCAAAGGGTTTCGATCGTTGTAACCTCCAATATTGTGCAGATGAGTAACAAACACTGAATCTTGATAGTTTACCACAGTTTGATTGGGAAAAAATGCACTGGATATGTTAGTAGCCAGTTTACATCTTTGTTGATCACACATCGAAATATTCGATGAAAACGTTACACAGGAACAAACAAAGGAAGTAACATGAGAATTATATTATTGATAAACGGCCTTAATGAAACACTCTGCGAGATAATTTTACTTTATTTCGGTAAGGATCATAGCTGAATATAATATCATAACAGAATATAGAAAACAAAGACGACAATGTTTACACTACGTTTGTTCCAAGTAAAAGTATAACGAATGCCCTCCCCAAATAACCTAAGACAAGGGAGAAAAAGGAGAAAATAATCAAAATAACAGCCGATAGCAGGAAGAGAAATGTTCGTTTATTTATACTTAACGTTTTATCTCTCTTCCAGCTGCACGTGATATCTTAATAACGAAAACTGTACGTGTATCAGCGCCGCTTCTTGCACGTTGGGTGCGTGGGATTATTGCGTGAAAACTGACATCCAGGAGAACATAATCATTATGTGATGCCACCTGCCGGATTATACTGTTTCAATGGATGAGTGAAAATGATGCTCTTGGCACAAGCACGTATCAAGAATGGTTTACGAGGTTTGCAGAAAAAAAAAGAAAAAGAAAAAGAGGGGGGGAGAATTTTGACTCAAAAACAAAGAACGCTTTCGAAGATCTCAGAAATTGAAAACTGATTAATTGGTGGAACTCTCAAAGAGAAATGCAGTTTGTGAATATGCTGAAAAAATTCAAGGTGAATCGGTCAACTCGTTTGTATAATACATACATCTCTTCTTCGATATATCTTCAAAACTGGGCTCAACTCTCAGAATTACACCCAAGCCATCAACCACATGGCAGTAACAATAGTGCAACGCAGTACTACAAACTAGAACGTAACTGACTTACCAACAAACAAGGAAACTCCTGACTTACCAGCAAACAAGGAAACTCCTCATCAACAACAAATTACACCGCTAAAAAGTGAACCGGTGATCTTGTTGCATGACAACGATTACATCTATGCTGCAAATGTAAGGTAGCTAACGATTATTTAGTTCAGATGGAGTATTTTTCCACATACAGCGTATATGACAGACTTGTTACCTTCAGACGAATACTCGTTCCATCCCATTCAGCACTCTTTTTCAGTTGACTGGTTCAAACAGTTTCAAAATCTCGGTTATACACCCTGAACAATTCTGAATCATCCTTTTGTGGTGGAGTAAAGACACAATCAATTTTCAAAGAGCTCATTGAAATCCAGGGAAAGTATATCTATGACTTAATAATGATGTAGTGAATCATCGATCTGGCTCTACCAGTGGGCCAAATGATTGAAATAAATGAAATTGAAAAGATGTAAAATTGTCGGACCTTGCCTGAGAGCAGCGAAATATGTGGAACGTAGAGCGTAGAATCAAGCTAACAGCCAGTGCGCTGGGAATTAGCACTAAAACACTGTAAGTGTTCATGGGATTTCTGGGACCTGCAACAATACTGAGAAGCGGGCTTTGGTTTTGAGGAGAATTGTTGTCACTCAATTTGTCGTGAACATACAAAAGTATGAAAAAGCAGACCTCGTAGCTGTTGTGATGGAATGTGTGAAGCTACAAAATTATGAGGAGGCTGAGGGAGGTGTGGAATGCAAAGCTTAGGATAGTGCTTTTAATAGTAAGCGAATTTGTAACCATGCCAAAAAACAAAACAAAAAACAACAACACTAGAATCAAGATTAAATGTTAGAAATAAAAGAAAGGGTTAAAACTGTACAGACTACGGTTTTTTTTTTTGTTCTATGATACCAATAAGCAGAGATTCGAAAATAGTGGTTGCTAAAGCTTCAGCATTAACCGTCATCTAATATGAAGAAGTTAGGAAAAAAAGGATTCGGACTGGATAGATCCCAGCGTTCCTAGGTCAGTGAGTAAGCTGAAAAAAGTGTTGGAGATCTTGAACTTGAATAGGAGGGTACCTATGATTACTTCAAAATTAATGAAGGCAATAGAATCAAACATGCATTCATGGAAGAAAGAAAAAATAGTGCTACAGAAGAGTTCGATATATTCTCGGAACTGAGCTCAACTCTAAAGGATCGCATCCAAGTCATCAACACCTTGGCTAAAAATGTAGTACAGAGCTGTTTTAATATCATAAACTAGAATATAACTGACGTACGCAGAACGGATACAAAAACAAGTGAACTCTTCACCCACAGCAGAATCCACCACCCAAAAGCAGACGTAAATTGACTCTACCACCCTAGGTAATAAGTCGGCAGAAGTTTTAAAAAATCGTATCCGATGGCCTATCCGCTTACCTACAAGAAAGTAGCAACTGAATGTTGACTGGTGAAAAACCATGGGACAGCTAAAATGCTTCACTCAGTTGTGTGAAAATCCAAAGTATTTTCACATGACCGACACGATCCAACAAGTTCCTACAAAAGCTGTAAATAAGGTTGCAAAAAATGCAAAAAATTACAGCCGAGTGACCATGTTAAAAGAGCTCTGACGAAAGAACCCCCTGCACGACCAATACCCACTTTGGACCCATGATGGTGATCTAGATAATACCAAAATCCATCAATGGCTACGACGTTCAGGGTTAGAAGCCAAAAGAAAGGGCTTCTTCCTTGCAATTCAAGATTAGAGTTTTCCTACCTGGAACTACCGAGCACACCTAATCAAAAACAGTGCTAACTGCAGTTTCGATGATAGCTCAACTGAGACTATCGACCACATCATATCTGGATGTTCTGTTTCAGCCTCCAATAAATACAAACAGACACGATAGAGCAGGCCAGTACATCCAGTAAATAATCCTTAAGTACTATGGCGCACCATGCACACTACATTTGTATGTACACCACCCAGAACCTGTAAATGAAACAAGATGTAGCAATTCTATGGGATTTCATAGCACACACGAATCGAGGAATCAAAGCCAACCACTCAGCCATAATTACTGACAGAAAGGAAAAGGGATTGCAATTAACAGCTATGACCATTCTATTAGATGAGAACATATCTGTAAAAGGATTTGAAAAATCATCCCAGTACAAAGAACTGGAAATAAAGATCAGAAATAATACCTGTAGTTATAAGAGCCCATGGGGTCATAAAGATGTTGTCGGTAGATATGTCGGTAGAAAACCGGGAAACCAAAGCATCTATGAGATAAAGAAAATTATCCTCACAGACACCGCCCATATCCTTCACAAAACTGTCCATGTGAACATTCTGTCTTTTATACAACAGTGTACTGCTTATTTTGTAGCCTCCCGTATTGACCCCTACTTCTGTATGTATGAAATTACGAAAAAAATGCCAGTACCTACAAAGTTATATGATCATTCCCTGCTTTTAGTTTCAATCAAAAAATCGGTGTGAAATAAATACTAAAAGATAATAATAATAATAATAATAATAATAATAATAATAATAATAATAATAATAATAATAATAATAATAATAATAATAATAATTGTCACTCAGCCTTCAGCAATGACCACCGGGCAACTGGTGTGAAACTGTAAACCACAGCATTACTGTGACTTATGAGCACTAGGAGGGAAGGGCTGGAGACTTGAGGAGACTTGCTGTCACTCAAACTCCAGCGGATACCAGCTGGCAGCTGGTATGAGATTGCAAATAATAATAATGATAATGACTTTATAACAAATACAAGGTAACGCAAAAAGGCATCGCAACTATAATCGAAGAGTTACACCAGAAAAGACTAGCCAAAGAGGCAAGACTGAAAAGATACAGACTAAGAACGGCCCAATACACACAAAACTGCACATTCCAAAACAATGAGAAGAAGTTTTACCAATATTTAAACGGAGAAAGAAGGCAGGACATAAAACCAGATGCCACAGAGGCCAAGAACTATTGGAATAGCATATGGGGGCACCCAAAAAGACACAACGTAACACCGCAATGGTTAGGAAACATGAGAAAAGAACTAGAAGATATAGACAAGGGAGAACCAATAGTACTGAATGAAACCACATTGAAACATACTCTTAGGAAAGTAGCCAACTGGAAAGCACCGGGTCCCGACGGGATCCATTGGTATTGGTTCAAAAAATTCACCACGTTACACGGCAGACTCACTCACCTACTCCAAAATTGTCTAAACGAAGGCAAAGCACCAGAATGGATGACTAAAGGCAGAACCGCCCTCATCCAAAAAGACCCAGAAAAGGGGAACATAGCAAGCAACTATAGACCAATCACGTGCTTACCACTTATGTGGAAAATCCTGACCGGGCAAATAGCAGAGAGAATATACATGTCAATGGATAGAAGGGGACTACTACCAGAAGAACAGAAAGGGTGTAGGATAGGAACCAAAGGAGCAAACGATTTACTCTACATAGACCAGATGATCTTAAGAGAAGTGAGGAAAAGGAGAAAGAATATCGCAATGGGATGGATAGATTACAAAAAAGCGTACGATATGATTCCACACAGCTGGATACTCGAATGCCTTAGAATGTTCAAAATTAGCGAACCGGTGGTTGAATTCATTGGTAATTCGATGGAAGACTGAAAAGTAGATTTGACAGCCACAGGGGACAAACTAGCCGAGGTAGGGATAAAAAGGGGAATCTTCCAAGGAGACTCGTTGTCCCCACTATTATTTGTTCTAACAATGATACCGCTTAACAGAATCCTGAAAAACAGCAAAGGATACCACTTCTCTAAAACAAAAGGAAAGGTCAACCACCTAATGTACATGGACGATATAAAATTGTTCGCAAAAAACAGGGGAGAGCTTGAGACTCTGTTCAACGAAGTAAGGGAATATAGTGAGGACATAGGAATGGAGTTTGGAATAGAAAAATGCGCAATCATGGTGATGCACAAAGGAAGACTTTCAATGACTGAAGGAATTGAACTCCCGGACAACAGCAAGATTAGGGCATTGACCGAACAAGACCGATACAAGTACCTAGGTGTCCTTGAATGTGACACGATAAAACGGGAAGAGATGAAGGAGAAAATAAAGAGAGAATACCTCAGAAGGATAAGGAAAATATTAGAAACCAAATTAAACAACAGAAATCTAATAAAAGGAATGAACACCTGGGCTGTGTCAGTAGTTAGGTATACAGGACCATTCCTAGGATGGACAAAGGAAGAGCTCCAATCAATGGATAGGCGAACAAGGAAACTTATGAAGATGCATAAAGCATTACACCCTAGGGATGATACAGATAGACTATACGTTAAGAGAAAAGAAGATGGTAGGGAGCTCATCAGCATAGAAGATTGTGTCCAGAGAGCTAAAACAGTCCTAGAAAGATATGTGCAAACAAATAGTGAAGAAATCATAAAGAGCACGAGAGATAGTGCAACAAGCAATAAAGTAGAAAACAATGGAACAGTACAGCAAACAAGAAAAGAAAGATGGGAAAGGAAAAAATTGTATGGCGAGTTTAAAAGACAGATACAAGATATAGCAGACGAGAAATCATGGACGTGGTTAGGAAAGGGGAACCTTAAGAGAGAAACAGAATCGCTCATCATGGCAGCCCAAAACAAAAGCATAAGGACAAACTACATAAAAACAAAAATCGACAGAACACAGACAAACAGCAAATGCCGCATGTGCGGTGAAAGAGATGAGACAGTAAACCACATAACTAGTGAATGTAGTCAACTCGCCCAGAGGGAGTATAAGCATAGACACGATAGAGTAGCAACGATGATACACTGGGAACTAAGCAAACAAATGGGATTCAACCATGTGGAAAAGTGGTACCAGCTCAAGTCAGAGGCAGTTTTGGAGAATGACAACCACAAACTACTGTGGGACTTTGACATCCAAACTGACCACCTCATCCAGGCAAGAAGACCGGACTTAGTAATAGTAGGCAAAAAAAGGAAGGCCTGCCAAATAGTAGACGTTGATGTACCTGCAGACCATAGAGTAAAAAAAAAGGAGGGTGAAAAAAAGGGGAAAATACCTGGACCAAGCAAGGGAGTTAAGGAAAATGTGGAACATGAAAACCAGGGTAGTACCGGTCATAGTGGGAGCACTAGGAACTGTCCCCAAAACGCTGAGGGAGAGACTGGAGGAGATCAGGATTAGGGGAAGGATAGAGACCGTACAGACCACAGCACTACTGGGAACTGCACGGATACTGAGGAAGGTGCTAGAGATATAAGTACTGCAAAGAATCGTAGCTCTGTCATGATATGCGAAAGAGGGAGGAGACGTTAGCTGAGTACCTGAGGAGACTTATTGTCACTCAGCCTTCAGCGATAACCACTGGGCAACCGGTGTGAAACTGTAAATCGTAGAATTACTGCGACCTATGAGTACTAGGAGAGGAGGGCTGGAGACTTGAGGAGACTTGCTGTCACTCAAACTCCAGCGGTTACCACCAGGCAACTGGTGTGAGATTCCAAATAATAATAATAATAATAATAATAATAATAATAATAATAATAATAATAGGGGGAGGATAGATACCGTACAGACCACAGCACTACTTGGAACTGCACGGATACTGAGGAAGGTGCTAGAGATATAAGTACTGCAACGAATCGTAGCTCTGTCATGATATGCGAAAGAGGGAGGAGACGTTAGCTGAGTACCTGAGGAGACTTATTGTCACTCAGCCTTCAGCGATAACCACTGGGCAACCGGTGTGAAACTGTAAATCGTAGAATTACTGCGACCTATGAGTACTAGGAGAGGAGGGCTGGAGACTTGAGGAGACTTGCTGTCACTCAAACTCCAGCGGTTACCACCAGGCAACTGGTGTGAGATTCCAAATAATAATAATAATAATAATAATAATAATAATAATAATAATAATAATAATAGGGGGAGGATAGATACCGTACAGACCACAGCACTACTTGGAACTGCACGGATACTGAGGAAGGTGCTAGAGATATAAGTACTGCAACGAATCGTAGCTCTGTCATGATATGCGAAAGAGGGAGGAGACGTTAGCTGAGTACCTGAGGAGACTTATTGTCACTCAGCCTTCAGCGATAACCACTGGGCAACCGGTGTGAAACTGTAAATCGTAGAATTACTGCGACCTATGAGTACTAGGAGAGGAGGGCTGGAGACTTGAGGAGACTTGCTGTCACTCAAACTCCAGCGGTTACCACCAGGCAACTGGTGTGAGATTCCAAATAATAATAATAATAATAATAATAATAATAATAATAATAATAGGGGGAGGATAGATACCGTACAGACCACAGCACTACTTGGAACTGCACGGATACTGAGGAAGGTGCTAGAGATATAAGTACTGCAACGAATCGTAGCTCTGTCATGATATGCGAAAGAGGGAGGAGACGTTAGCTGAGTACCTGAGGAGACTTATTGTCACTCAGCCTTCAGCGATAACCACTGGGCAACCGGTGTGAAACTGTAAATCGTAGAATTACTGCGACCTATGAGTACTAGGAGAGGAGGGCTGGAGACTTGAGGAGACTTGCTGTCACTCAAACTCCAGCGGTTACCACCAGGCAACTGGTGTGAGATTCCAAATAATAATAATAATAATAATAATAATAATAATAATAATAATAGGGGGAGGATAGATACCGTACAGACCACAGCACTACTTGGAACTGCACGGATACTGAGGAAGGTGCTAGAGATATAAGTACTGCAACGAATCGTAGCTCTGTCATGATATGCGAAAGAGGGAGGAGACGTTAGCTGAGTACCTGAGGAGACTTATTGTCACTCAGCCTTCAGCGATAACCACTGGGCAACCGGTGTGAAACTGTAAATCGTAGAATTACTGCGACCTATGAGTACTAGGAGAGGAGGGCTGGAGACTTGAGGAGACTTGCTGTCACTCAAACTCCAGCGGTTACCACCAGGCAACTGGTGTGAGATTCCAAATAATAATAATAATAATAATAATAATAATAATAATAATAATAATAATAATGATAATAATTATAATTATAATAATGGTCCGACGACAAAAAAGATGGTACGGGCGGTACATACCACAGTGCTGCTGTGATAGGTGAGGATGATATGAGAGTAGGCCTGTAGACATGGGGAGACTTACTGTCACCGCTTTCGGTGATAACCTCAGGGCAACTGGTGTGAAACAGTAAACCACGGTACTGCTGTGGACTGTAAGAGTTTGAAGAGGAGGGCTGGTAACTTGCTCTCACTCAGCCTCCCTGACCACCGGCCAACTTGTGTGAAAATTCAAATAATGATAAACTAGTTTGAGATTGCAAATACAAAGACACCGAGAGCGAGACTGGAGGAGATCGGGATAGAAGGAAGGATCGAGACTGTACAGACCACAGCTATGTTAAAAACTGCGCAGATACTGAGGGAAGTGCTAGAAATATAAAGACTTCAACACTAATTGTTAGCAGTGGCCTAACAGAGGAAGGGAAATGAAAGCGGAAATGTCAATCACAGCACTGGCATGATAGGTGAAGGAGAGAAGAGATGTTTGCTGAAGACCTATGGAGGCTTATTGTCACTTAGTCTTTGTTTATAACCACTGGGCAACCGATGTGAAACTTTAAACTGCAGTATTACTGTGGTCAATGAGAACAAGGAGAGAAGGGCTGGAGACTGGAGGAGACTTGCTATCACTCAACCTTCAGCCAGGCAACTGGTGTGTGATTGCTAATAATAATAATAATAATAATAATAATAATAATAATAATAATAATGATGATGATGATAGGGATGGAACTTGAACTTGATAGTTGTGCAAAAACTAACCTTAAAAGGGGGAAAAATAAACCGCTCCATCAGCCATTTATATCAATTTAATTA
>OY735210.1:14990259-14995259 GCA_963457665.1 Thysanoteuthis rhombus
CAATAGATTTTTTTAACACAATTAGTAGATGAATTTATTGTGAGTAACTGTTTTAATTACTCAGATTCAAGCAAATTGCTCTGAAAAACGCTACATATGAATATTCAGAGAATCTTGACATCAAATATTATACTATGCAATGCACATCAAATCATGAGAGTAAATCACACCAACCCTTCCATGTAGATTCAATTTGACCCTGTGGATATTTATCATTAAAGAAAGCTAGGATTCTCCATTATGTCAACATATACCAAGAGTCCAAGAGTTGGAAATACGGAAATTAGTCATAAAATGGTTCAGATTAAAAAATAGATTAATTTCAGCGCAAATGTCTCTTTGGCATGGTTGGTTTCCGTTTTCAGTTTGTGGTTACATTGGTTCGAATCCACCTGGGAAATACATTTTTCACCAATATTAATGATAGCTGAGGACGTTGTATGTACCTATAAATATTAAAGAAAAGAAGACCAGTAAGAAAACTATGTATATGTTCAACGTGTTGATATGATTGTAAAAATTAATGAATTCGGGACAAACAGACGAAAGATGTTGATGCAGTAGCAAACTTGAATAATCTTATTTTTCAACGTTTACACGTGTGCTTTCAGCCACAATAAATAGTTATTTTGCATCACTTCATAAATATATTTTCGTCGATTTTACGTTGAAATATTTTTGTTCAGTATTTACGATTATATTAATATATTGTGCAAATATGCAATTTTCTTACACCCACACACACACACATATATATATATATATATACGTGTGTATCTGTGCATGTGTCAGTGTGTGCATATATATATAGATCGATGGTTGATGGCGATATAAAAGAAGGTGTATGATAAAACAAACTGATTAAGAGACACTCTTATAGAACTCAAGATAGATAGATAGATGGATAGATTGGTCGGTATCGATACTTGCACGTGTCTTGAAATATTCTCCAAGACAACAAAGAAACTGTGTTGTACGTCTTTGCAAAAGAAAAAAAAGGGTTTTTTTTCCAAACACATCTCTAATTACATTGGAAAGGATACGAACGGCATCAAAGTAAAAAAGATCTGACGACGCCATCGCTATTCTCGGAAGAGAATGAAATATAGGCAAGGAAACATCTTTTGTTTTTGGTGAGAGAAAGAGAAAGAGTGAGAGAATTCGTGGAGGCAAGGACGAATCAGGAAAAGAAAGAGGCTGAATGAAGACAGGGTGTAACAAAAAATGATGATCGTAGCATGTGGAGAAATTTGCAATAAAACTGATGAGAGACGAAGGCACTTGAGAGTAGCACATCCGAGAGGATTTTGATCAGGCAGTGCAATGCTATTTTCACTCCGCCCATTTATACAGCAAAAAAGCACCCTTGTCATTTAACCATCATGTTTCCATCTGGTGTAACTCTTTTAGCACGCCATATTATATTCATCCCTCCAGTAAACGGTAGTTTCAACCTGTTTCAATTAATAGCCCCTCTTTAAGAGCCTCTGCTTGAGAGAGAGGTTTTGAAGTTCTTGTAGGGTTTTGTTTTCATTGTTTCATTCGTGGGGAACTCATTCTATTTGAAATAGATAGGTAGGTAGATACAAATAGATGAGGGTTTTAAAGGATTTAGATAAAGCATCTTATATCTTATAAATCTTCCATAGGAATAGAAACTCTAGTGGATGGGGAATTTCTTCGCAAATAAATATATCGCTTATATTCAGCCTTACTGACCGTCCAGTTTCGTAGCCCAGAGTTAAGATATCGGCCTCCAGGTCTGGAGTGAAGGTTTCAATCCTGCCTCGCGGTACTGGATGGGATAATGGAAAGTCTATAGCCACACTGAAGAGATGTAATACATCGAAACAGCTGTCTGTAGATGACAATATATATATATATATACCAAATCCAAATCAATAATTCAATATCCAATCTTTGATGGATATTATTCGTAAAGTTCATCATGCATTCCACATTTAGTTAGTGTAGAGCTCCATATATGGTAGAATAATGGATTCAGTGCACAAACACGTTTATGTTCCTGCTCTTTTGGGCTTCTTCAAGCGAAAGGTTCGATTTTTTAAAATTCCGATTGAGGGCATTATTTAGAGATGTGTCTTTTTCCTGGGTAGAAATGCAATGGATCCCAGAACAGATAAAATCAGATCATGTATCACCTGAAACTTAAATCCTACACTAAACCGATAGATCACCAGCAAACTGATAAAACAAGTGTCTGAAACATTCTACATATGACCACTGAATTCAAGTTAACTTCCTTTACAGGCGACAAAATGATTTATCGCCTGAAAGTGAACACTAAACTAATAGATTACTAACACACTGATATGAAAAAGTTTCTGAATCATTTTAAAAACAACCAACGAGATTTAACTTTACCTTTTTTTATGGGAAACGTATAATTAAAATGAAATAAACAAACAAATGAGAAACAGTAAATAGAAAAATGTGAAATTGCTAACAGCGAGAAAAAAATAAACAGGAAAGGGAACAAAGAACATCAACAAAATAAAGCATTTTTCCGCCCTAAAAATAGACACACCTCCCAATAACGACCTAAGTAGGGATCCAAATGAATCGAATCAAACGCCTGAAGAAGCCCTATAGGGCAGAAACATAAAGATGTTTTTGTAGTAAATCAATTATCGTACAACTCTCTCACCCTTCCTCTCTCTGTTTCTCCCTCCTCCCCTCTCTCTCTCCTTCCATATATATATATATATATATATATATATATATATATATATATATATATATATATATATATATATATTAGTTTAGACAGCTTTACCACTTTAAACTTAGAATATAAGAACATTTTTCAAAACATTGATGTCATTTCTGTTAATAATTTCCTGATAAATGTTAATGTAATTTTTGAGAATTTCTTCAGTTTTTTTAATGTTTTACATGGAATTTTATATTATGGTACCATGCGTGAATGAATATATATATATATATATATATATATATATATATATATATATATATATATATATATTAAAATGCTTTAGCAAATTAACTCTTATTAGCTCTTCAAACCCCTTTGCTTCTTTTTAGACTCATTGCATAAAGTAATTGAAAAAGATAAAAGACAGGAAGAGACGTACAAGGTAATAAAATGTGTAATAGACCGCTTCATTAAAAAAAAATACAACAGATAAAAAACACGAGAAAAGATTATTCTATAAAATAGCAATTATTTTCCCAAAACAAAAAATAGGACAACATCAAATCAGTAGACAGTGAAACAGTGTACATGAACGTATTTACGTGTTTATTCATGATTGCTCTGCTATTATAGCCCCATTTGTGTCGTGAGGTTAGGTACACATGGGAAATCGTTTGTAAGACCTAATTCTGGCTCTCCAGGCCTGTCGAGTTTTCATTCTGCCTACAGAATTTGGTATTCCAAAATGGCTACACATGTAGTTACCTGACCAGGTTTGTTATTGTTAAACGAAAACAACTATGTCTAATATAATTTGGTTTTTACTTTTTAGCTTCGAGGAGAGGTTTCCAAATCCTAATCTTTAGACTGGCTGCTTAGCAGGGTCTCGATGTGAACCACTTTCAAAGTATTCGGTACGTCAAGGCGTTCGATCGAACCGTGTATGACTTAACCGGAGGCGAACACTCTACCACTGAGCCATGATCGGTTGAGACTCGAGTAAAAGCTGAAAGGCAAAACAAAAAATGAAAAATAAAAATGTAAGACATTGAAACGAAGGAAGAAAAATGATTAGAATAACAGCCGGTAACAGGAAAAGAAACGTTCATTTTCTTTACTTTTTTACTCTTGCAGCTGCACGTAATGTCTTAATAACGAGAATTGTACGAGGATCAGTTGCTCTTCTCGCCGAGAGATGCGTGGGTTTATTGCGTGAAAGCTGACAATCAAGAGAGCAGAGTTATTATGCAACTCCAACGGCTGGATTGTACGTGGAACATATCCCCCACAGATAAGGGTTGGGGGACAACTATATACATAAAATAAATATATCGTTCTTAGTCTCATTATTCAAATATATTGTATAAGATTTTACTAAAGAAAAACACAGTAAATGATTAGGCAATAGAAGTGCATTGAAAACATCATATCTAATTATTTTCGAAGGGAAACGAACGACATCAAAGTAAAAAGATCCGACAACGTCATCGTCATTTTCAAAAATGGTTGATAAGAATGAAATGTAGGCAGGGAGACATTTTTCGAGGTAATTGCAATGAATTGTCAATGGTTAGTAATTAAGCGTTACTCATTGAATAGGGTATACGTAAAATGTAAATCCATTGCAAATTATTTTACTATATAAAATCCTTTGGAAACAATTCTACAATTGATATGCATAGAAAATTCGAAAAAAAAACAAACCCCAGAAAACAATGTAATTGGTCAGGAACCAATGCAAGCGTTACTGACAGAATATGGCAATTACAATTGAGAATGACATTTTTACTTTTGTTCGAATATTCGCTCGTTGTTGTCAAGTAACCGTACGTAGGTGTTCTAGGAGAGAAAATGATTAATTTGACTTTCTCCAAAGGGAAAGTTGGTTAAATGTGAAGGCGTGCTTATGTAGATATAGCGTTCAAAGGAATCCTTACAAGCGAGGTAATCAGAAGTGTAGCTCAAGATATGAAGACTCGGAGGGCTAAGCACTTTGAAAGGATCTCCTCCAAAATTTACTACGAGTCGAGGAAAAAGGAAAAAATGCAATAAACTTAACTTCTTTCTTCTGCACAGAGGTTATATTCCTGAGTTCAATTCTAAGGTGTTCATGTCGATGGTATATTATAACATTGGCGCAGGTTTATGTTAAGTATATTAAAGAAGCAGTGTAGTTTTAGTTGAGATATTGTTTTCACACTTGCCGAGGCTGTGATGGAATCCATATTGATACGGACACAAAGGCCTGCAGGTTTGTCCTGTAAGATTATCTGACAAAAATTGGATTATTCGTTCCTTTTTATAAATAATTTCAGAAATAGAT
>OY735210.1:15000259-15075259 GCA_963457665.1 Thysanoteuthis rhombus
TGTAGCACAACAAAATTGCAATTGACTGGTGTTATAGAACTATTGAAATGTTATTAAAGAGTGAATAAGAGGGGTTAAAACGAATAAACAAATGGAAATGTTGAACTGAAGAACAAATTTGTTCCCCTTCAACGTCATTTCGGCTTACGAAAGGATTTTATTGGAAGATTGAGATAAAATTGATAAAAGTACGCTTTGTTGCTACACATGCACACACACATACATACACACATGTTTGTATATTTGTAAGTATGTGAGATTACACACACATGTTTTTTTGCGTATGAATTCAATGGGTTGGAGTGATGGAATTCGTGGTAAAAAATAAAGAGCCGTGGAAAACAATTCACGATGAGTGATATAATCTAATATATAATATATATCAGCTTATTCCCAGTTCTTAGTACAGATGGGAAAGATAAGAGGCAAAATGAAAATTCCCTCAAAACAATCGCAAAAAGCCACACTGAATACATATATTGAAATACATCTTTGATAAAAAGGAAAAAATGAAGAAAAACGATAACAAAGAAATGTTTGATACGTTACAAAATGAGAATGCATAAAGCAAAAAAAATGAGCTTTAAAAAAAGGCAATAACATGAAATAAAGTCAGAAAAATATTGTGACAAAAGGGAAAAAAATGAAAGAAATCAGCCATGGTAGTACCTCTTTCGAAGGAGGACATTTTCCAAACCTAAGATGCGCGAGTAACGTTATTGATGCGGTGAAAATAGCAAATGCAGTTCACTTTGCCAAAGCGAGTCTGTTGGTGCCATTAAAGAAGGAAAAATGACCGAATCTAAGCAATGTCCAAACACATTTGGCATTGGGAATTATTCAATGGTCTTTTTCCTTAACTAATTTAATCTTGCAACATTTGGTTGAAAAACATACTGATTCTTCTATGGTAAGGACTACTCTGCGAAGTACTTTAAATCATGTCGTACAACTGCTCATCTGAGAGTGTTAATGCCTTTAGATAGACGTGGATTAATCCATATACGCAATAAAAAGTTTGTTGAATCCATTTATAAGACGGTGAATATTTGAAATTACTTTGAAAATGATAATTTTGATACATTGCAGAATTTTCTCGTACATATATTAGTCATACACATATATATACACATGAACACGCTCACACATACATAGACACAAACAGCAACACAAAGACACACGCGCACAAAGGAGCTGAAAAATGTACAATGCTCTAGTCTTTCCTTCTCTTCTATCTAGATGCAAATCATGGTCACTGTATCTTAGCAACATTGAGAAACTGGAATTTTTCACAAGCAAGCATTTCGTTTCATAGTCGAAATCCAGTTGCTGGATCGAATCAGTAACCTTGAAGTCCTGGACAGCACAGACTCTACAACTAATCCGTGCTCATTAATGCCCAACTCTGAGGCGTGTTAGCTGCGTGGAGAAACTTGCATAACAAGACCCCTATTATAAAGAGTGGCGAAATATAATAACCGACGCTGAATCTGACAAAGAAAAAAATGCTACAATGTCTCCATAATGGTGCAAGTTCGGACAAGGAGATCTTGAGGTGCATGTCAGAAATTGCTCACACTGGTAAACCATCGTTCGTCAAACTTCTCGAAACTTCATAGTTTTAGCCTCAAAAACGCATCACCACGAGAAGATAACACCACAAGGCACCCATCAACTGATGTATATATATATATATATATATATATATATATATATATATATATATATATATATATATATGTAATGCTCAACCCTTATCATGTTGGTGTGGGCCATGTTTGGCTGTTTTGGCCGAATTTTCACGGAGTTTAGGCATAATTACTCTGATTTGACCGGAATTTACACACTTTTGCCCGACTTTGGGGGGAACTTAAAACTATTTAGCCCCCGAATTCGGGTATATCAGTATCATTACGCTCCTGATCCTTGGTTTGTACGCTTTTTTGTCAATTTTACCTTTAGCAGTGATTTCATTCAATCATGGTAAACCACAAAAACAAACTATTTATCGCTTTTACTTAATAACGGTTCCTAAATTCAATGTACCAACAACAATTCCTACCTTTCAGCTCACGGATCGCGGCGAAACGTTTATAGTATTTGCTAAGGGAAATCTCTAGCACTTTGGAATAGTCCATTTGGTCATACAAACACAGATAACAGCAAAGGTTTGTATAAATTATCCGACATTTTGAGTAGTATCTCTCACCCCGGACGCATACTTCTGCATAGCTATAATGTTCAATATGTCTAATGTAGCGTGTATATAATGTGTGCAGTCGATACACATAAGTAAATGCGAACGTTTCAATCATCTTTTGAAATCTTTGGACTGAACCTCCTACAATCAGCTTGCTAAGCATCGTTCTATGGTAGGTGCACAACCAGAAGAGCTTGAATGAACGTAGGTATTCAGACTGATTCAGCCTGGTATTTGAATAAAATATCTCTTTAATAAAGGTACAAATATTGATATTTCCAGCGTTTTGTTTGGCAAACCAAGGAAAGTCACAAGGTTGGAAAGCCATAGAAATTCAAGAGTAGTTTTAACAATACTTCTTATTATCGAATTGAAATTGGTTCGTGCAAACGATAAAGGATTTTAAAGGGCAGGGATTGGTTGGTAGAGATTGAAAAGGTGAAGGCAATAAAGGGTATACAGCAATTTGTTGTAGAGAAGGGAACGCTCGAAAATAGAGCAAAGAAGTGAAAATAAAATCGTTTTCATTGGTCCCTCACCAAATGCTACCATCCATCATCTCAAAATACTGAAGCCTAAAAAGAAAAAAAAAAAAGAAAAGAAAATCACAACTTAATCTTTATCCTTCCTTTTTAAGCTTCCGTACTTTAAAATTATGGATGTTAGCACATGTTAGAGACCATTGAAAGAGCTTCAAAGCCTGAAACTACAGGACATTAATAATTCCATTTTCGCTAATTTTATTTTGAGCTTTTTCCAAACTCAGCATACTATTAGGTCGTCACATAAATAATGTCTGAAGTATGAGACCAATAGATTGAATTATATTTCTTCTGTTCTAAAATGTGCGAATGATGACAATGAATGCTATGCCGTGTTTTAACCAAATAACCAACGTCGATACAGTACAATTCAACTGATGTACTTACTCGAGGTAGGTGTGTCCGCTGAGCTCATAAAACATGTGATTCTCTATGACTTTGGCAAAGACAATACTAGTGCAGAACCAACCTAGAATATTCATGGTGTTTCTAGAAAACATTATTTCAAACGGCCAGAGATGATTTGGAACATTTTGGGAAGCAAATCAGCCCAAGAAATATTCTATGAATAATTGCTCTGTGGATTTTGACGATGACCTGCTTTTGTCTGAACTCGACAGAAATTGTGGTTCCAGTTGAAGTATCTACTAAAAAAAAAGTAAATTCAAGCTATTTAACGATTCACCGTCATCTGCAACTACTTAAAAAGGTTCGTACACTTTGAGAATGGGTTTCTCATAATATGGCAGATGCTGGCCGTACAGCAAGAAAGCACATCTCCACTTCACTTCACTCTTGTGAACGCATCTCTTCCTTTTGGGACAAATTAGTGACTGGTGATCGGAAAACCCAAATATTTTATGAGAATGTAAAACGACGCAGACAATAGCCTATTAACGCAAACAGGCTCAAGTACATGCTATATCCAAGAGAAGTTTTAGTAAGTGGTGAGATTGCGTCAGTAAGGTCCTCTGTGAGTAACAACTAGCAAATATTACGATAGCTACAGAATCTATTGTCAGGAGTTAGAGCATTTAAATACTGTTCTGAAGGAAAAGCGGCTTCGTTTGATTAATTGCAAAGATAGTGTGATCCTTCGTAATTATTCACAGCTCCGTATAGTAAAGATCACGTTTGAGAGGATTGAAAACCTCGCCTGGAAAAAAAAATGCCACATTCTCTTCCTGCTCTAAGTCTTTGTACATCCAACTTGCCAAACCTTCTTGATAGACAAAGTCTCGAAATACATTTCAAAACAAAAGATTTTTACAAAACGATATTGTGAAACTTATGGATGGCTAGAAAGAGGTTATTAGTAATGATAAAACCCATGTTTATGAATAGATTCTAATCAACATGACCCGACATTTAGTCTTGAGTAAAATAGTAAATGAACGAAGTGAAACAATCAGTACCAAGATTAATGACCCTGTAAGTATACCAGGTCCCGTAACTACTCTAAAGCACTCCTCTCCTTTGGTAACTTTCAGGAGAGTCAGGAGAGAGTTGTGGAATCTTGTCACGGTAGCTCAAATTCCGGAAGTTGCTAATACCGGCTTACGAAGACAAAAAAAAAAAAAACAAACATACAGACATGCAGAGTTTATTTAAACTATATATGATTTTTACCAGCAGACAAATGTAGTCTAAAGCGAATGATAGTTGTGTGAAACACATTTCTGAGTCTGAACCAAAAAGGAGTTGGAATGTATGGATTGCCGTTAAAGTGACGAAACAGTGAATCAAAGTTTCTGTCTTCAGTGAAATAATCACTACCTTAAGAAAAAGAAAAAAATTAAATCATCAACATTGTTGATATATTGTTTTCTCCGCTAGCAGAAAGTAGTTTTTCTATGAAAACCTTTCATAAACCGAAAAAGTGTTGAGCGAAGAAGCAATGAACATTGATCCAAATCTTTTAAACGGTCCGAGACCTGTACTGAAACAGCCAAAATTTATAATTTCTGTGCTATTAACTGTTAAGCCAACCCTGCACCTTTAGTTATAAGTATAAAGTAAAAGAAACATCTGGAGTTATGTACCCGTTTACAAGCCGCTATAGTCTAGCTCTAATCAAACACAGATGCAAAAGCTCGTTACTATTATATAAAAATTACTTCCTGCCATAAATATTAACTAAAATAAAATTTGCAATAAATTCTAGACATCGTACATTCAAAAATAACTACGTAGTTCTCACACATGAACACACACATTATATATATATATATATATGTATATATATATATATATATATATATATATATATATATATATATATATATATATATATATATATATATATATATATATAATGATACATTGTATAGATATATATTTATTATACAAAACAACAGACTATGCCTGTTACGATGTTACCTTCTTTGGCTTACACACCCGATGAACCAAGAAGAGTGTTTTAAAGTAAAAAGTTTTCTGGAAAAATGTAAATTAGTGGGAGGTCTATTTACAATGTAACTGTGACGTTAGATTAATGTTTACTTTCCGTTCGTGTGATATCTCCGATTCTTTTTTTTTTCTCTAACATACTCCGCTGTCCTGTGATCACTCTATGTGATTTTGAACATGATTTTCTGCCGTTTCTCTCAGTTTTAGTGTTAATCTTTTGATTGTGTTCCTTGTTTCAGCTCTATAGGTGACTATACATCGGATGTATACCCTTCTCTTAAGGATTAATGTAATCTCCTGGTTTTTGTTGGTTCAGCTTGTCCTACAAAGATCCTGCCAACCTACATTCATTCTTTGCTTTATTTTTTCTTCTTTTTGAGGTTTCATGGAGAATCGATAATCCTTTCAGGACGACATCATTCTGTGAAAAACGTGATTCTCTGAGTGTACCTTGACCTTTCAAAATCTCCCATGTGTACAGTGAGGGGAAAAAGTGTTAGGACAAATACGAAAGTTTCATGTAATATTGTTTTTGATATATTTTTGATATTTTGATATGAAATCAACAATCACTAAGAAAAAAATGCAGAGTTCCAAATAAACAATTTAGGATAGAATATTGAAAATGGTAACGCTGAAAAATGTATTCAGGCACATTGATCCAATGCTTTGATACTTAGTTGCATAGCTTTAGTTTCGTAATTACTGTTAGTGACACTGCACAAGCCCTCTGTAGGATTTTTTTTTGAAATCATGGCCTGCTCATCATAGCAAGAGACTTTCAAATCATTGATGTTCTTGGGGTCTTCTGATGAACTTGGTATTAACCAAACGTCGCCAATAATGTTCGATTGGATTTAAGTTAGGAGATTGACTAGGCCACATAATTACTTCTACATCTTTTTGGACCATTTGCAAATTATTTTAGCTCTATCATCGGAAGAGAATCATGCTCGAACCATGAGTTAATTTTTTGACGAAAAGTTTGAATTTTGATCCATCTGACCAGAGAACGTTCTTCCAAAAATTATGAAAATTCTCTAAGTAGTCATTAACGAACTTCATTCAAAAATATCTGCTTTTTTTCAGCGAAAGTGTTTTCCTTGCCGTATGGAATTTTGAGCCCTAACTGTGTAGTTCATTAATAACAAGTCTTCCAGTAACCAATTCATCAACTGTTTTGTCTTAGATCCTTTTTTTTTTTGGATTATTGGATTCTCTTTGACTGCTCATAGGATTTCAAAGTGCTTCTGGAGACATTTTCTGGGGAGAACCACTTTGAGGGAGGTCTTTGGTGGTTCCAACTTTTCTACTTCAAAATAATCGATCCAATGGTACTGATAGGGGTATTTTTCATCTTGGCAACGCCCCCTGTAACTCAAACTCTTTCTGTGTTACTTAATTACAACATTTTTTATTCGGTTGTGAACTCATTCCCTTTCACCTTGACTGCCTCGTTTCAAGAAGACTGAAGAAGTAAATGACAACTGCGATAAAATCACAAATAGATAAGTAGGACAATCCGATAGTCTCTCTCTAAGTACGTTAGAACTATACTGCATTCAATAAAAGTTATCATTTTATAATGTATTTTAAAAGTGTATTTCTTCCATTGTTACTTTGTTTGTATTTCATTCTGTATTTTATGTTTATAAGTATTATTTATTTCTTATAAATTGTTGATTTTTTTATGAAAATACAACATAAGTGTAAATTTAGGGTAACTGTTAACATCGGAGGTAAATCGAATTGATGTTTTGTGAGAGTCCATATATTTGTTCCCTCACTCTGTATATTTAATCAAGTAAAATTCCTTGTCAGGTCTACATAATGCTGGCTATGGCTGAAGACAAGCCACAGGGGAAAAAACAAACTGCCTTCATCAGAAGATCCCATTAAGCGCACGTAAAAAATGTTATTGCAATTTAATACTTTTTTTATTACTTGAATTTGATATCCAAAACGAAATTAACTATTTGCTGGGAAAATAATCAAATTAGTGATAGATTTCAGCTTTAAATGGCTATCTGTTCACAATGTAAAAGGGCCAAAAAAATTAAATGATCAACATTATTTCGAAAGAAAATGTTATGTTACTAATTCAAATGATACATACACACACGCACACACACATATTTGTATATATATATACTATATATATATATATATATATATATATATATATATATATGTATGTATATATATATATATATATATATATATATATATATACATATATATATATATATATATATATATATATATATATATATATATATATATATATATATATATATATTATGATCACAGAACGTTATGTTACAATCTATTTCACGGATTATTTTCCCAAGGGCCTACAGAAACCAGCTTATATATATATATATATATATATATATATATATATATATATATATATATATATATATATATATATATATATATATATATATATATATATATATATACATATATATATATATACATATATATATATATATATATATATATATATATATATATATATGAATGTGTGTGTGTGTGTGTGTGTGTGTGTGTGTGTGAATGCATACATGTTCATGTTCATATCCTGTTTGGGCTTCTTCAAGCAAATGATTCGATTTGTTTTAGATTCTTATTCTGGAAATTTCGGTGGTCTATTATCCTAGTGGTGGGGTTTTTCTCTTATTTTATTTGTTCTAGTCTAGTGGCTGGCTATTGCATACAATATTTTTTGTCTTTTTTCATAGGGATGCATGTCTGTTGGTGGTAATAGATTATAAACCAGGGGGTATAGCGTGATTCTTTCGTTATCAGTGAGTGGTTGTTCTATCATGTTCATTTGTGGTATATTCCTCTTTGATGGTATTTTATTATCACTTAAATCTATTTCCCAATATCAGGATCCGTTTCACATGACTCCATTTAGTTATTTGATTATATAAGGTTTAGTTTATTCCCTCATATCTTGAGTAATTATGCCGATTGGATTGTTTTTTTTAAAGTTGGTTAATGGAACAAAATATCTATATTTGTAATATTTATTAAATCTCCATGTTGATTGTGGAATTATCTTGGTTAAGAAGAAAATTTTGAGCGGTGCCAGCATTTTAACACTGTTTCATTTTTTCTGATTTATTATTCTCTTTAAGCTTTTTTCCTATGGGTAAAAGTAAGAATCTCCAATTTTATCATTTGAGCATAGGGGTTATGGAGTTTCAATATTTTGGCATATGTCTGTTTGTTTTAATATTTTCCATTTTACTGCAGTCAGTCAGTCTCCAATAATATGTCGACAATACTTACTATTTTTATATTTTTCATTTGTAAAAGACGATGTATGATTGGTCAATGTAAGTTCGAAGTGTTTTTGATATTCCTTCAAAATATTTGATTTCCAAGGGGTCCTCTTCGGTCGATATTTCAGCTTGGTATCGGATATTGGATTTGAGACATTTGTCATGCAAAGGGCTTCAATCTTCATTTGTATAATTGCAATCTGGTTTATTTAAACTGTCTTTGTTTGTACTAATTGTAATTGCTCAATTTCTAGCTGTACTCTAAACTAACCTAATGTTTGAAGCTGGATGTATCGAGCACTTATGAAATAAACCCATCATATAATATATTAATACTATATCGAATCCCAGATTTATGTTGTGATAGATATGGAGAGAGAGAGAGAGAGAGAGAGAGAGAGAGGGGGGATGATTGAAACAGAAAGATATGGTAGACTTAGATACTTATACATATCAGATGTATACAGAGAGATAGATATAATACATCCACAAAGTTATATAGGTATATGTGCGTGTACATGATGGAATCCCCTACACAGGAGCAGTAGACGGTCTAACAATTGCCCTGGCACCAAACGCGCTGCAAAGCACTGAATTTTCATGGGTGACATGGAACCAGTACTTTCTAAACTTTTTTAGCTCGTCACGCCACTCACTCATAGATACATCAAAACTCAAAAACTGATGATATATATATATATATATATATATATATATATATATATATATATATATAAAGAGAGAGAGAGAGGGAGAGAGAGAGAGGGAGAAAAAAGAAAGAATGGAACAAAGAGAAAGGGAAACATATATAAATACAGAGACTTGAACAAAGGCAATATATCGGATACACCTAATTTTGCTGTTAGATAAATGTCATCGCTGGGTGTTATGGTGTGAAAAACTGACAGATGTTTCAAGTAGCATTTTTCACACATAGCATATATATATATATATATATATATATATATATATATATATATATATATATATATATATATATATATATATAGTACCTTTATGTATTTCTAATCCAAGTCAATTTCATGTTGACTTTTTGCAATTCAAAAGTGCAATTATGTAATTCTTTGGACGCGTTGATCACCGATGCCAGCTGGTCTGTGCACAAATTAACCGCAGGCACTTGCAGAACTTCCTGTTACCGAACATTTCCGACACTTAAGATTATACGATTATATTCTGCACAGAAAACACTCTTTTGCAATAGGAAAAAGAAAGGTTACAATTTGACAGATAACGAAGAAACAGTAAAAGACAAGGAATAGCTTTTTGTGAATCGCTTCAAAATTGAACAAAATGTTTTTTTCCCATGAGATTATGGATTATAAAGAGATTCATTCATTTCTTGTTGCTTGCAGCCTAGCCAGTCGAAGGTTCTATTGGCGGCATGCGTAGGGGGCGTTATAGAGCGTAGCGTAGAAATCAGTCTTTTTAGAGGAGGGTTAATGGAATAGCCAGGGGAGGCTCTCTATGAGGTGCCCAATTGCTTACATCATCTGATATACCAAGTTGATCATGGACCTAGGTACTGACCAGGCTTGGTGTTTGTTAACTCTTATCTCACAAGAACTGTTGAACCAAACGCAATCCCGTAAATCCTACTTCAATTACTGAAAAGTAAAATATTTTCAGTACCTAAAAAAACAAAAAAAAAACAACATAATAACAGAAAGTAGCGTCCCTATCAAAAACCTATCGTAAACCAGAATGGCGTATAGTGATAAAGGCATTGGCATTGATATATCTTGGAAATATTTTTAAGTTCCCTTAGATTCCCAAAGGTACTGGAAACTGGGTTGTGTGAAAGAGAGGGACAAAGGATGCACGCTACTTCTGTGACAGATTTTTACAAAACAAATGCTGGGAGTTATTCGTTTTTCAATTTTCCTGTAAAAGAAAGTGGCGTAAAGAGAAATTTCGAAAAGTGAGGGATACCGGAAATATTCGGCATTGCTACTACTAAATTAGAAAGAGGGTGCGTTTTATAAAAACATTTATAACACTGAAGTATTAGAGTGAAATATTTTATTTTAAGCTTATGATGCTTTAATGAATCTGTAGATGTATAAGTGTCAGTGTTCTGTTATGGTCAGGGTAAAGATCTTTGGTCTAAATCATTTTAGTCTAAATCATTTCTGTCTGAAACCATTTTTGTCTGCACAATACCTCCAGGAGTTCTCCATGAATTTCAATGATTTTCAATGACATTTAATCATATGCTGGGCCATTGACTACGGAAGGATTCATCAAATTTTTGTTGGATCAATGAATTTTTTTAATTAATAATAAAAGAAAACTCCTGGATTCACTGCAGAATTTCATCCATTCTCCCTCAAGTGCAAAGCCCACCATTCGACTAATTGTCATTAGAATTCAATGAGAAATTTCTGGTGGGCAAGGGTGATTTTTTACTGCTAGTTTTAGTCAAGCTTAGTAGATGTATACACACCTAGAGAAGAGTAATGATTAGCGATTATTCCCTGCAGAAAATATCCTTTACTTACTCTCCCCTCCTGGCCATGGACTTGGGCCTCACTAAACTAAATGGAACATACCCACCAGATTATTGAATGTTGTACCTGACGGGTTTGCTATACATTGCACTATTACAGGTGCTCATCTATGCCCTGCAACGTGCTTTATGTATTCCGGTGTGAATTTGTCGAGCCCTGTCCCCCCCCCTGTATTTTTTTGCAGCTTTACATCTTTTTGGGTGCATGTGTATCTGTCTCAACACATATGCTTGCGCCTGCGCGATTGTAATTCGATTAATAGGATTCTATTGTGTTTGTATGTGGCTTTTATCTTTTTATGCCACTGTGTGTGAGTTTATATGTATTTGTACATGAATAACTGAATTAGAAGTCTTCAAACGCACGCATAGTTTTGTATAGTTTGCAGGGCAGACTGGGATCTCCAATCCAGCTCTTGCAGAATTTTGATTTATTTGTATAGAAAAACATTCGCAGTATATCTCTACAGTAAACTCGTTAGCAATGCATTTACATTATATATATAACAACCTTTTTCATTCCGTAACAATTGCATTACTTATTGACTGCATAGATTCTTTCTGTTCCAGATTTCCAATGCATAAGATACAGTTTGAATTCCAATCATCATACCGCTCACACTAGAGTAATTTACTTGGGGCGGCACGGGAAATATCAAAAAAATAAAGCAGGGTGGTGGAATACTGATAAAAACCGAAATCAAGCCCTAATAAATAAATTGACATTGTCAGTTCCGAGAATCTTACGGTATTTGTTGTTCTATTTTGATATGATAATTTTTTCATCGCTATACGTAATCATTGGAGTGATTGAAAGATTCGGCGTATTTGTTCGATAAATCCTACCTATGATATCACTAGTAACAAGAGCAGATTTTCAGAGACAATTATCAAGTATGGGTTAAAGGGAAATGCATTCTGTAATTTCCACTTTGTGAGACACCTGAAAAGAGGATCTTAATTCTCTTGTTATATAGATCATAGGCCCTAAATGCTATACGACCCACATCTGGTACACCTTGGTCTTGGACCGAATGGACAGGCCTATGGTGCATGTGTTAGTCTCTATATACCGCATGTTTTTAGGTGACACACGATGGACTTTGAAAGTAAATCTCCATCCGAAATCATGCCATAATATATATTTGGTGCTCTTAAAATTCTCACAAAAGCACTCCTTTTTCTCTTCAACATATTTTCGAGGCCCTTATCGGTCAGTAACGTTTGTGTTTTATTTACCTAAATCTTTAATGTACGTATTCATGTGAGTGACACTCCAATAACAGGATTATCAATAATTAAAATTCCGACACACTCTGCTAAAAGGGGTCGTCATCACGGATGTAGGGACTAGCACATTAAGTTTTCATACATAACTGGGGTTTGTGTTTTCCTCCTGGAAATGGCACAGAAAAAAAAAGGAATGTGTCCTTAAAAACGAGTTTCCTTTGTCCCAAAAAATCATTTGAGAAGATATGAATATGAAGAAAAAACATCGTGTAGAAGTGACCAGAAAGAGAAGAGAAAAAAACAAAAACAAAACGAAACAAAAACAAACAAACGAAAAACAATACAGGAAAGCAAAAATTATATATCTATGTACCATCATTGTCCACCCATGCCTTCATTAAAGCTGTCGTAAGGTCAGTCACACACGGTTAACCCTCTCCACCTTGTCTGGCCTGTCGAAGATTCTTTCTATTTACAACACCTGGTATTCCTTCATGGCCACATATCATTGTACTGAATGGGCTCGACGTTGCTTAACTTCAGAGATCTCACAGGAACCGTCGTTTCTAATGTGACTTGTCCGTAACCAATTGGTCTCAGCAAGAGGTTTACCAGTCCCAGTTCCAGTCCTTGTATTGAGTATTTGGAGTAGAGGCGTTGAGTACCATTTCAAAAATCTTTTTTATGACTCGGTTGTAAATTGAATCACTCTACCTCTAGGCCAACGGGATCGCTTACGAGGAAGTATGAGACCCACAAAAACTAAAAGAAAAAGATAAACAGAATAAAAAAAAAACACAGAAACAAAGGAAAAGAAAAAAAGAAAGAAAAATAAATAGGAAAAGACGAGGGATGGAACCGACTAAAAGTGAACGAGAGGTCAGAGTATTGCAGTGACCAATAAAGACAGACTAGCGCTCGCAGAGCAGAAAAAAAAGGCATCGCTCAAGTGATATTTGCACGTGAATACTGTCAGTGATATACGGCTTTTCCAACCATACCGACCCTTATAGTCACTGTGTTTCCCTGAATGCGTTCCCCTTGGCTGGAATATTCAGGTGGACCTCGGTCACTAACTTCGGCCTCAATGGTCAGTGAATTAATGATGCTGCAATAGCATTCTCGGCTCCTACATTAAACCGAACAACGCCCTCGAGTGACTGCTGTTGTAAAACTTGTCAGATGAGTGCAGATCAAATATGGTGCCTTCAAGCAAATCGCGAAATGTTCGCGGGTGTTAACGGGTCGTGAGCAACTCAATGTTCTCATATGGAGATTTATGAGATGATATCCGTACTGGGATGCATAATAGGTGCGTGTTCTTGCTAGGTAAGAGCCATTGTCTGCCTGGATGCATTACACACACACATACACACACACACACATACGCACACACACACACACACACACACACACACACATATATATATATATATATATATATATATATATATATATATATATATATATATATGAGTGTGTATTTGTGACAGCATATTTGTTAATGTATTACAGGGCTTTTCATTTTTTTCCATTCACGACCTCTTTTGATGAGACAAAGCCTTTTCGCCACTTCTTCCGATGAGACAAATTTTTCCCCACTCATTGTTATAACATCGATATGTACTGAGAATATACATCATTTTTCATTCGTGATAGAGCAGTACCAAAGAATAGAAAAGAATTAAGACTACAAAATCGTCGAAAAACTGCGACTTTTTTTTTGTCTAAAATAAGTGCTATGGTCTTTATCATGCAAATACTTTTATTAACTAAATTACTAAAACGTTACAAAAATGAAATTGATTTCCCAAAACAGTGAATAGCATTGAACCATATAAAATGAACACAGGAAGGAGTGCCTTTTTACCAATTTCAAGTTGGATGCTGGAGTTAACTTTTTCATTCCGTCGTAACAACGACAGTAACGATCTCCATATAATAGTGAACTATGTACTGTTTGTTTGCACAGATCGATATATAAAATCAACATTTCTTTACTAAGATTCGAAATCATGACTAAATGATGGGTAGGCGACTTTATTACCAACTGAGCCAATTTGACGTCTTACACATCAACCAATTAATTCATCATATATTCAATACCAATGTTGCAGGAATCATTTTTCAGTGGGGGTATAAATAAGAGTGGAGTTTTGTCCTGTAGTACAAAGGCTTGTTGTGTAATGACAATAAAAAAAACTAGTTATATAATTATTCTTTGAGAATTGGTTTTCAAATATTTTTGTGACTCCTAATAATCTTTAGACATCCCATAGAGGGGTGTCACCCCTTATTTTGTTAAACCTCAATTTATTACCAAGTTTTTTTCCAAGGACCAACAAACGTTGACGCTAGGCAATGTTTCTTTTCGGAAAAAAAAACTGCATAGTTTCACAATTAAAGATCTGTTACGAATTTCATCATTTTAGACATAACGTTTGGATTGTATTCAATCACAGCTCATTGGTTCAGAGCTGAAACCAATTACTCCCCAAATGCACAGAACCACAGAGATAATCATACACACAACATTAGCACACGAACACACACACACACATATATATATGTATATATATATATATATATATATTTATATAATGTGAAACAGGTTTACACATACCTTCACCGAGAAGTAATTTCACAGAGACATGTTCTTAGATAAGTATGCACATATACACACAAACGTACACAAACGCAAACGCAATCATACACACATACACGCATACATATATGTATATATATTTGTGTGTGTGTGGGTGTATACATGAATTTCGAAAGAGAGAGAAAGAGGAACTGACGAACACAGGAAGGTGGAGAGACTAAACAGAATCTTGGTTACATATATGATCGCAGAAAACATTGCATACATAGATATCAATGAGAGTGAATAGATAAGCCTGTAGCCTGACATGTAGTTATTAGATAAAGTTTGATATGTATGATAATCGATGTATGTGATTAATATTCGCCATTGAATTAAGTACACTGATAAGGAACAATATGTAATCAGGAATGTATCTGACTCCCTGAGGTCAAATATTACTTTGGTAAACCAAGACTTGGTGTCTGTATTTCTGGGATGATGGATTATCATAAATTATTGGCTTATTTATTCAAATTGCTTTCCCCATCTTGGGTATTATATCCACAAACATTTCGGACGTTGTAAGCTCCGGCCTTCTCGAGGTGCACGACGCTTTCAGTAACGTTCTGGGAATTTATTTGATAGATTATTTCATTCCGCTGACAATGACAGGGGATATTATTTAATTATTTTAGTTATTGGCACGTGTTGGTATGTATGCATTCAATTAAATCTCATATTCACTAATGTATTGATACCGTAAGACAATCTAGTGGTTCAATTATGGAACTTTAAACTTAGAATCTGTTTTTAATAATAAGAACATATTCGACTATGACAGGTACCAATAGACAGGATGGTACAACAGTGGGAAATTTGTGATTATAATAACTTAGATGAAGATACCAGTGTATGATTAATCAATACTATTTTTCAGATTACTGAACCAAGCTATTTGGGGCATTCAGGAAGCAGTAACAGGAATTGAACTCAAAATAATTGCATTTTTTATCTGCATTGCAAAGAAAACTAACTCAATATCAAATTCGTGCAACCCTCGAAGATATTTTGGCTGAAGCCTTGAACATAGCTCTACAAGTAAAATGAATTCCAGGAAAAAAAGGCCAAATCTCAAAAACCTCTGTTCATGAAGTTGCCAACTTCTTGGAATAATGATTCACGTCTTCTGTTTTAAACATTTTGTCCAGCTTTTCTCATTCTAGAACATGATCAGGAGGAGTGGGGTATTTAGCAGGTAACGCCACGGAGAATGGACTTGGCAAGCTGCGTTCAAACTCCAGTTGAGACAGTTTATGTTCACATTGCACCAATGCTGTTGGGAAAGAGATGAATACCGCCCCTCTCTCTATATCTATATATCTCTCCCTCTATGGGTAGAATAGAGCTGGATGAAGTCAATGATTCCACTTGTCGCCTTATTCTATTACACAGATCGCAAACAGGCCGAGTTACTAGTTATGTAATATGTGGAGCCCAAGTAGGGACGACTGAAGCTGTGGTCAGCATAAGGGAGTGGTAAAAAGAATAAATGATTGCATCGCACTGAGTGTATTCGACATAGCAATCAATAATGACCTGACCATTGGTTCCAGCTTTGGAGAACTTCAGGATAAACAAAATCACAAGCGTAATCATGTATATTGTGACTTGTGATTATTCTGCAACTATTTATTGCCTACATTTCGTTGCAAGAATAGTAACAGGTTTTATTTACCATTATTGATTTTTGAATAGTATTTCTCCCATTTTAATTTCAGTTGCCGTTATCGCAACTACTCAGGGAGCCGTTATTATGCCAGCTGGTGTTATCTTTACAAGACTTGGCGTTGTGTTCACTTCTCAGGGTTGGTGTTCGGGAGGGTCGGGAATAGGTTCCTTTTGAAACGGTCTTGATTAAGCTTTAAACCTACTTTCATTCTTCTTGCATTCCACAAATATGAATATCGTGACAAATTGAAAAAAGACCTTTCTAATGGGTTCTTTGCTTTTTTTTCGTTGTTCTTTTTTTCAAAAAAAAAAAAGGGATATTTTTGCTATTCTAAAAAGATGAAGGAAATGTCATTGTAAGAGAGGAATGAATTTTTAAAAGTCGCACAGAACTGAAATGGAGCGTTGGCTTTTAAGCGTTTGAGGAGAGTTATAACATTTAAACACACAAAGATCAAAATCGAAAGCAAATACCTTGACGAAATAGACCATCATATCTACCCAGGACAACAAATCTACATTGAATCCTCAAAATAAAAAGAAATCAAAAAGAAAAATCACCTTAGAATGGTAAGCCTTTGGTATAGCGTGTTCAACCTTCAAGACCAAGAAAACTAGTCCTAAAAGGAAAAGTATGTGACCAATATATCCTTCCAAAAGTCAGCCATGGAGCTGAAACATAGAAACCTAAAGGGCCAGCGGACTGAGAAGCATACAACGTGCTCATGTACAAATGATCAACAACAGCACATGGAGAGACCACAAAACAGTGTATTAAGGGAAAATAATAGGAGTCTGAGACATCACAAAAACATTATGACACTCAAATGACAATGGGCTGGTCATATTGCAAGAATGACAGACGACCGATGGACATCACGTCTCACAACATGGATCCCAAGAGAACACAAGTGGAACTGGGACTGGCTAAATATTAAATGGCGAGACGAACTGAGCAGGTACAGAAAATATTGGATCTGCGACGTCCACGATGAGGAGGGGTCGTGAATCTTTGGGAAGGTCAATGTCCAACTACGGACAATAAAAGACTGATGCTGCCTCTGCTGCTGCTACCGCTGCTACCGCTGCTGCTGCTGATGATGATGAAACAGTGCAAATTAGGAATAGAGAATTACCATACGTATTGGTATCCATGTATTTGCGTATATTGTACACCATATTAAGGGGGCAAGTACAGGAGATGGGTTCGACTGCGTCGAAAGAGAGAGAAACAGACAGACAGGCGGACAGACAGAGGTAGAAACAGACAGACAGAGGTGAGAAACAGAGGATGTGTGGATGAATAAAACAGACATTCAAACAGTACATTCATTTATTTGTTTACTTCATTCAATTTATTGTGTTGTGTATATGTAGCATGAAAGAGAGCCGAAGTGTCATATTAATATTTATTCCTTGGCGGCTGTTTCAAATTAGGAAGTGGAATACTGTAGGCTTATCCTCTCTATATCTGTAGTCGTAATTTCATCTTGATATTTGAAAATCTTTATTAAATCAAGTATTTCCAACCTTAGTTTTTTTTTACTTGTATATTTTCCATATTATTTTAGTTGCTTTTCGTCGCAATTAATACACAGATCGGGAGCAATGTCCAGCCGAGAGCTTATTCAATATTTACGATCAACACTGTTTTCTGATACCCGTGAAATGGTGGTCTAAATGATTGCAGTGGAAAAGCCAAAAAAATTTATGTGATCAAATCAAAAATGGATGAATTTTAAGTTATCAAAATATTTTTCAAGGCTCATCAAAGCGGAATAGGTATTTTTGAAGCAATAGGTATTTGAACTGAAAGGTGACCTAAAGTAATAGAAATCAGCTGTAACTGATCACTGGAAAATGAAGCTATGAATATGCATGAATTAAATATTCTGTCAGAAGTGATGGGGACTTTTCCATTGTCTTTATTTTGACGGTTTCATGCAAAAGCATATGACAACGATTTTCAGTTGGTGCCAGCTTAACCATTGGTTCTTTGAAGTTTATTTCCATACCTAATCATCGTGTTTTGTTGAACACTCTCGAAAAAAAGATATGCAGATGCAGAAAGGACCCCAAAAATAGTTTTGGGGTGCTCAACCTTTTTGTTTAACTGCTAAATCGTCTTCCACCAAAATTCAGTTTCCACCAGCAAAAACACTGATTTAAAAAAAAAATAAAATTCTGTCATCCAATGTCAACATCATTCCATTGCTTGGAATTTTGGCCAAATTTGCCCGAAAAATACATTTTAATGGATACATAACAAGAAAAAAGCAATACACTGAATGAAGGGTTAAAATAGATGTCCGTTTGACTCGTGCAAAATACATTTAGTTGCTAAAAGGCCATTTGATAACAGACTTGTCCAGCATAATTGAGCCCCGTGTCATATATTACGTTTAAAAGCAAAAAAAATCTGCAGATGATGGAGTTATCAACTTATTAGGAGGTTAATTATCGCTGAATCGAGATTTAAACATATAACAAATATGGATAGAACTACAGGGAAAAAGTCGTCAAACGAATTGCTAGAAAGCAAATTTTGAAAGCTCAGGCAAGAAAAAGCACAAGTATGTACTTAACCCATCACACAGTACAGTTTTGTTTGACCTTAGTACTAGGTCGTTGGGTCGTCAAAGCTTAATGAAGCTCAACATACTGTTTATACTGAGTGTTTAGCAGGGGTTTTGAGTACCATTCTTTAAAGAGTTTTTGTACAACCTGAACATGGATTGAACAGATGTACCATCGAACCAGAGAAAAGTGTTTTACCACCGGGGAACAATGATCGGTACACAAAGAAGTGTGGCTCGTATCAATTCAGATGTTGAAGGATTTTAATGCATCTCTTCTAAGTTGCGTTCAAGCAGTTATTCAGTCGGAACTAAATGACATATTAACAATGTGTACTGTGGCTTCTTGAAATGAACTTCCTCTTATCTTCTAGACAGGTTTCCAAATACTCCACCTGGTTTTGTTGTATGTCAGCTGACGAAAAACAAACATTTTGGGCGAGGCAACTCAAATCCCTCCCATTTCGATAGCCTATCGTGTACCACGATAATCAGGCATAATAATGATCTAGAGATGTCCAGTACTCATTATTTATTATCATTTTATATTTCTGTCCCTCAATATATATATATATATATATATATATATATATATATATATATATATATATATATATATTATTTATTTCAGTAGGGATATCCGACGTTGCCTTGTGGATAGTAATAGACACAAACCTGATTTAAGTACATTAAACTATTCGAATGTATCCTATATCTGTGTGTGTTTGCTTTTAAATGTATTATAAGGTCCATGGTTACAATGGATAATTGTATTGAGATAAGCACTGGGGGAATAAGGTCTGCTAAATTCAAGGTACGCGAAGAAATTTTTCATACCATTATATTCAGACGCAACCCAGGGTCCTGTATACGCAATATGAAATCTGTATTTGATCAATAGACTTCTTATCTAAAGCAATAGATATGGATATATAATTGTATTTGGGATCGCTATATCACCTCATATTAATAGAAATCCGATTGCAGTTTAATGTCCGGTGAAAAAAATAGAAGTCAAGGATATCTTAGAATCCTTAAGAAAATTCACATTGCGCTGGGCTGGTTATGGTGCACGAATTTCAGATTACTGATGGACATCATGACTCACAATGTGGATCCCTGTGATTATATGCAGAAGTGCAACCGGCAAAATTTAAGATGACGTGATGAATTAGACAAGTTAGAGGGGTGTGGCGAATCCTTTGGAAGATTCATATCCAACGACAGACGGTAAAAGGCAGATGATGATGTTGATTATGAAATCTCATGCTGATGTATCAATCATGGAGGTATCATTTCATTATTTCTTAACAATAGCAAACTGATCCCTCATTCCATTCAGAGATAATTTCCGAACAGAATGTCGTTGAGTACATTTTGTCACAACTATATCGTGAAATACAACTGTCTCTTCTACGGAGGCGTGCGCGTGTCTTTTGAAAAAAATAGAAAAGAATGAATTTTATCGTGAGAAATCCTTATGCCAGTTGCAAAGAGAAGTATTGGAGTTTAGAAACAAATATTGGCTAAAAAATTACCTCTGGTGACCTCTAACTTAGGAGGGAAACTGATCTTTTTTCTATCAGTAAGTGGAATATCAGGTAGATGGGCTTTGTAGTGTTGGCGGAAAAGATGCACGGATAAACAAGTAAGAGGTACAAATACAACTTTGTGTATGTGTGCATGCATGTGTAAGTGTGCATAGCATACAAGCTGAAACAAAATGCTGTTGCACTCTTTGGGAATCAGATTTAGGGAGATTTTCGTATTGCATAAAAAAACTTCTTCCGAGAAGACTATGAAATTTAGGTGTTACGATAAGTTATTATTCTTCATGGTCAAGTTCCCCCAAAAACCTAGGTAGCGCTTTGTATGTGTGTTTGAAAGAACACGGGAGCAAGTTACAGTTATCTATCTATCTATCTGTCTATCTATCTATCTATCCATTTATCTATTGACAGGAAGAGATGGAGAGAAATAATGAGAGAGGCGTTAACAGCTAGAAAATAAGTGCATACGATTCAAGTTTAAACAAAACAAGTGATAACTTGATTATGCTGAATTTTGTAATGTCTGTAATTGAGGTGCAAATTGAATTTCAGGTGTGAGATGCAAGACTGTTTGTGATTTTTCTCTTTTTTTTATTCATTTAAAACAGCTCGGTTGAGATAGCTTGTAGTTAATACACCTGATGCAGTGTATCGTTTTATTTTCACATTCATTAGGTCATCAAGAATTTTCAAGAGTACTCCAAGCAAAATGCCAACCATCACGGCCAAGTGGTAGAGTAATCGTCTCCAGTTCTATAGGCCGTTGTTCAATCGACCAACGAGTCATATCAAATACTTTTTAAACTGCTAATGCCTCTCTGTTCAGCTCTCAGAGCAAGGACTATACCGGTTCTTGTAAGATTACCGAAGTTAAGCAACGTCGAGTCGCCTTCCAGTGCTTAGTTGACCATTGGGGGATACAACAAGTATCGTAAGCAGAACAAAACATCAACAGGCCTGGCGGTTTTAATGATATTTGTCTGTGTGTACCTGACCATGCAAGGGTAGAAGCGGAGAACGTGATATATATTCTGAGCTAATATATTACTTGGCAAATAAAAAAGGAAACACCTATAAATATATATATACGTATGTGTGTGTGTGTCAGTAGCAGCAGCAGTTATTTGTCCACTGCTGACCATAGGCCTTACTCATATCCTACCATAACAAGTGTGATTGTACAAATCATCCTTTCTTCTTGCTATGTGTTCTGCCCATCTACATGTTCTTTCCACCCTTGTCATCTTTTGGCTTCATTTTTTTTTATCGCTAGGAAATATTCAAAATAGTGCTCTTTTAATAGCAATTCGTGTGGTTCTGAGTTGGTTTTCGAGTGGTTTTGTGAATTCCAAGGTTTCATGCACGTACACCATAGCTGGGATTATGCATCAATTGTATACTTTACGTTTTGAGCAAATTCCATTTTGTTCCTGCTTATACCTCAGTAGATATATTCCATAGTTTATTCTACGGCATCACTCCCGATTCTGATGGTCAGTCCCGCGATTTTATTATTGAAAATTACTTATTCTTATTTTTTTGTTGTCTTTATTTCGATTAATTTCGCCTTTTCCATCTTTTAATGCAGTCATCTGTTGCTTGTCATCGCGATCTGTGGCCCTGGCACATTGAAAATCTTCCTTTCTCTGATAGCCTTTAATACCGCAATGTTTATCTTTCATTTTGATTGTTTAATTTTTTTTAATTATTTGCTCATCAAATTCTGTCCCTTTACTTTCGTCTTCTTTTATCTTTTTTGTCAAAGTTTTCCCCCTTTGTTGTGTAGTTGTTTGTGAGTATTTTCCTGCGTTATTGTCTCTGTACCATCTCTGCCAATTCACCAATTATGTTTAACTTACTCAGTTCGTCTATGCTGCTTTCAATATTGCATATATACTCGCGTATATGTAGCTATGTGATTTTTCTCTTTTTTTTTACCACGAAAAGGAGTTTCCATCAGCCAAAATTTGTATGGTTCTGAAGTATCCACGACTACAACCAATTTATTTTAATTTTATGTCGGGTTTAATCAGCTGTTTTACCATGGCCCTGTTTCGGAAGTCTAAAAAAAATTGTCCAGGTGCATTGCCATGGCACTCTCTGCCATGTTCACGTATGTTTATATGAATGTATGTTGAGAGACTGAAAACCCCAATGAACCCAGAAAAGTAAGTAGATGTATTAATCAAACTCTACCAGTACTGGTGACCTTTGGTAATAGACCAAATGACGATTAAAAGAAAGAGTTCGTGGCGAATGGAGAGGCAGTGAGCTGCAAGGAAATACGGCAAACGGAGTTAACTGGGATAGCACCTTAACTTGTATTTCCTGTTCGAAAAGATACACTAATTGCTACGGGCAGACCTTCTGGAAAATACTCCTAGGGGATCTTGAGAGGTTGGATTTGAGAGTAGCAACTGCTAATGACCAATCGATTACAAGCATGGAATGAAAAAAGGTATGCAAGAATTTGCACGGCCTAAAAATCCATCTTGAAGCGATGGGACATGGGAAGAGAGAGGCAACGCACAGAATTATGCGCAGGAAACGACAGAAGAGGTGAAGGGTCAGGACTCACCAAACAGGACCCGGTTCATCCATGCACCTGCTACCCAAACTCCAGAGATCAATCCAAAATGAATCGAGTGGCCTCCAAGGGGAAATAGCCGATGTTAGACAAAGACAGAGACACTCCGATCAGTATCTAGGCACCATGCAGATAGACGTTTGAAAACAGTAATTGTCATCGACAAACTAGTGTCAGAATGATGGGAGACCAAGACACTTTTTCTACATGAACCGTGCAACAGATGAAAGAAAGAAAAAGAGAAAGGGACTAAGGTATCTTTAGGTACTCAGTTCATCTCTCAGCTTCTTTATCCAACATGGAGGAATGTCCACCTCTAGTTGAGATATGTATTGAGGGGAAAACCGAAAATTTCCGGCAGAGCAGAGTAGTATAGGGAACAAAGAAGGAAGAGGGCCAGAAAGTGAGTTAATTTTATTTCGTAACGATTTGGCTTCTCAAAGAAACTGATTGGGGGTAAGAGGAGCGGCTAATTAGAAAGATCGATGGAAAAAAGTTATCTTTTATCTTCGCAACGCCCCTATGATCCTAGCAAAGGATGGAGAAACTCGGCCACAAAAGATCACATCCGACTTCAGTCGTTAGATATCTTATTCAGACTATGCACAACATTCTACTTAGCCCTGCAAATCTATACACAAGCCCCTAATGCCAATCTTGCGTAGGGAAAGGCTATTCACGCCAACTTTTAAAGAGTCGCCGTATTGCCTTGAGCGGTGGCCGTTATCGCTGGCGTCACGACCAAGTGTCCAAGGTGATAAGAGAAATAGTCACAAAGGCCGGCAAATACCAACCAGGATGAAGGGCGACAGTCATCGAATTCATCAGCGCTGGAGGAGAGTAACAAGCATGATAAAAAAAATCATGCCTGCTATCGTTTGCATCAGAGCTCTGATTTTTGGAAGCACTTTGGCAAAAATCTTCAGTTCCCTGAGCACATAAAAGGGACTTCACTATGCCAAGATTCAATGATTTTCTCCCATAACTTCAAGTAGTTGTTAATTTGTACTTATCTACAAATGTATTGTTCAGTTCTTTTATCTGTTCTCCGGATAGAATTTCTGTATTTGTGTTCTGAAGTCATACGTGGAAATGATTTTTGCATTATTTCGTGCTTTTCTACTGTTTATTTTCTCTTTGACTGATATGGAATTATTTACAACCCAGAACAGATTTAGATTAATGGAGAGTTTACTTGTTTATGGAATTTATCTATTCGATTGTGTATTCATACGGATCCACAAATTTTATATGTCAAAATTGGTACCCAAGAATTCCTAATTCTGATAATAGTCTTTGGCTATAGTATATTTTGCATCTGAATGCAACGTATTTCGAGTTTTGTCAAAAGAAGAGAAATGGCAAAGAATCACTTCAGGATGGAAAACTTTTGGTGGAGCTGGCTCAACCTTTGAGCACAAGACATTCCATTATTTTTTCAATATAATGGTCTACATCCAAAGCATAATGGTCTACAACCAAAGCATCATCTTGGAACCTAACCAGAAGATTGACTCTTGAACTGAGAACCGTGCAACGTGCACAAAACAAAATCATGGAAAGATCACAAAACAGTACAGGGAATAACTGAAAAAAGGAGTCAGGGATATCATAGAATCCAATTGAAAACTCATATGGTAATGGCCTGCTCATGTTGCAAGAATGTCAGACAACTGATGGATCCTCAGAGATCATATGCAAAACTCTGGCCAGCAAAATATAACGTCACATGATGAAATAGGCGAGTTCGGAAAGTATTGGCTCAGCGATGCCCGTGATAGATAGGTCTTGTGAAGGTCTCTATCGACCGACGGACGCTAAAAGGCTGCTGCTGATGATGATGATAATTTGGACGAATAGATTTTTTTCCTATCCTTCAAAGTATTTTGATATTAGGGGATGTTTAAGTACAAGATAGCTTTTTCTGGGGGGTTGATTTCTGTAATTTTTGCTTTCTTTTTTTTTTCATCACTGTTATTATCTTCTATGTCTATTGAATAAAACTTAGGTTCTGCTATTTCAAATTTATTTGACATAAACTGAATGCAATCACCTGGAATTTAGTACTTCTTTTACCAAGTTCACTATAATTCATGTATTTCTTATTCCCTATAAATGTGTCCTTTATTAAAGAGTTTTCTGACTCTTGAGTTTTTCTTCATTATTTTCAATTTTTCCTTTAAAAAAAAAGGTGTTCTATTATTTTTATCACGCAGATTTAATGTTCACATCCAGAAATGTTTACCGTATCGTTATTATTCATAATCATATCTTTTGTTGTTCTTTTCTTACAGTTGTATATTTCATTTTGTTTGGTTGGTCCTAATTTTATGTAGTGTCCGTTCATTTGGAAGACTTTATTTCTTCACATGTTACATTTTTTTCTGTAGATTAATATCACCAAGGATAACACATATGTTATTAAGAATCAAAATTTTTTGCTTGGTTGGTGGTTTGTATGATTTAGTATCAGTTATACCTGGTACGTTTTTGTACTTTTAATGATATTCTGTTGTCTCGTATATTTGGTGTTCATTATTTATTATTGCCTTTGCTTTATAGTGTGTATAGCTGATTGTTTTTTGAAATGATCAACAATAGTAAAAAGAAAACTAGAACCCATACAACAAAGAACTTTAGACAGTACATACACAGTTTGGAGCCTGTTCTGAGGCAAACTATCCTCTAAAAAGAAAGAAAGTACTAAACAGAGAAGCCTAGCCCGTCTTGTTTAACAATATATATATATATATATATATATATATATATATATATATATATATATATATATATATATATATATACACATACATATATATATATGTATATATATATATATATATATATATATATATATATATATATATATATATATATATATATATATATATATGTGTGTGTGTGTGTGTATAATAAATCAGCAGTTTTTGTCGAATTTCTTCGTTGATGAAGTATCATTATAATTTGAAAACTCGCCTTACAGGCAGGAGTTTCTGTAGAAATGCCAATCGGGGTCACATACTGAATCAAAATGTTAGTAGTAGACGAACATGATAGATAGATAGATAGATAGATAGATAGATAGATAGATAGATAGATAGATTGATAGATAGACAGAAATCAGATCATTATTAACGAGGTGAATGTCATGTATCCTGAGTAAGACTGCCTCGTATGGATGGACATTTGATAAATTATTGTAGAATTATACACTGATTTGTTCCCTAGCATGGGTAGTGAAACGAAAACAATTTACCCCCTTTGATTGAGTAAAGGCTTCGGTTAGAAATTTCCAGAAAGTTATAAAATACGACAGATACCCGAATAATGCAAGGAGATACAATGGACAATACGTTGTGACCGTAAAGATTAGAATGAGTAAAACAGAGTATATTAATCTGTTTTGTTATTTATGTAGCCAGTGATAACATGGGTAAGGTTTTATAATCTATCGTCTCACGGGTAGAATTTATTAACCAAATATGTTAAAAGTTTTTTTTTCTTATAGTTATTGTCTGCTTTGGGATAGTGGGGGAAACCTGTACGATAATGGGAACCAGTTGATACGGTTTGGAAATCATAAATCTGCCGATGGGAGAACCAATGCTGTTTTGGTCTTGAACGCCAATTTTTATCTTGCGGGAAAAGGAGGCAAGGACCACAGGCCACGTCTGACATTTTCACCTCGACTGTTTGATTTATTCGTGAATAATTCGATCTCGTGTATGAGTCGACACCTGATTTATAGTGGAGAAACCATTAACTTATTGCACGCGTTTATGTACAGGTCTATCCTGCTTTTTGAAGGATAATTACCTCATGTACGTCATATCATACTGCTATATTATGGTATCATATTATATTAGATGCAACATAATTCTAGTATCATGATCTTATCTATTGGAAGCGTTGCACGTCTTTTCATTAATACTTGGTACACACACGCACACACGTAAACATTTATATATATATATATATATATATATATATATAAGTTCATTATTTTTTGAGTAACCATCAAATATCTTTCCTTTTTTTTAAGCCAAGGTTTCATCCTAGTCCTCCTGATTATAACTGAATTTCAACATTAAGAAAATATTACTCATGTATAGGGCGATTCTCATTCACTCACTTTTGCCTAAAAATGCAGTCTTTGAAACTCGACCTATACATGAGTAAATACGGTAACAAGTTCTGAAGTTAAGAAACAATCAACGGGCAAATCTTCAAGTTCTTAATGCTATTGTTTGGCCCCTGTCGAAATATTGGCCAACCTTGGCCCAGGATCATGACATCTCATGTGGTGCTTTTCCCCCCTGTCTTGGACCCTACGTACATATTTTGCATCGGAGTGGTAAGAGTGAAAGAATTTATCTTGGCCGCAAACAAAAAGGAGTTGAAATAATGAACAGGGCCCCATACTAACAATTTATCTTCTAGCAAGGGAAGAAACTTGGATAACAATACTCCATTGTAGCCCATTGTGAAAAGCCATTTACGGATATCAACAAAGAACGAATTCAATTTACTGTAGAAATACGATATCTATAAATGAATAACGTTTTCTAAAGACGGTGCAAAAATGCCCGGTCGGGGGTTAAGAAGATATGATAAAATTGAATCGAAGTTGGTGTTAGGCAAAAAATTAGGGAGAAGACCAGCTTTATTTGTGCGTCTTTTAACTCCTTGCGGCTGGATGCGGACACCTAGACAGATCCTCTAGTGTCGATTAGTGTGTGGAGGTTGTGGGCATCGGGATCGCTGGAGACAATATATGTTTTGTTAGCCTCCTGACCAAAACCTAAAGATATGGTGACGGGGACGGCGGTATATATATAAAAAGTTTCAATTGTGCTGACTCTGATATTCCATTATTTTTGTCGCCTTCCTACCAAAAGTCGAATGTGTGAAATCACAGAATGCTGCGAAAATATAGAATTATGGATATTCTTTGGTCCTGGGTAATACTTTGGTGAATTGGTCTTTCTGAAGCCCAAGGCAAAAGTCTGATTTATATATAGAGTCGCTGATAGGGACCAAGTCAACTTTCAAGTTTGCAGTGAGAAGCCCTGGGAGTGAGAAGTGTCGTAGTGCTGTGGTTACGCGTGGGAACGGTGTGCCTTTACTTCTTGGAGGAGGGATAACTGTATTTTCTCACTAACTATATCTAACAAAATCTAGTTCTGTTTGTATGTTTGCACGCACGAACTAGTCAGAATGGTGCATTGTAACTTTATATATATATTGATTCTAAGTACGACTCAAAGGTTTGCTTCGCTCAGAGGATCGCCATGCTTACTTGAGCAGGCAGCCCTGCAACCCCTCGACTTCTTTTCTATGTCATTGCACTGGATAAGTATACCATCGTGATTAGACTTTAGGGAGGAGACTTTTAGAAATCTTTGATTAGAGAGTCTCTTTACTACAAGCCTACTTTAGAAATGAAGGATAGTGGAGAAATAAAGATAACTGTGATGCCTCTTGTTTGTGTATCTTCCGAGAGACCTTTGCATAAATACATGTTGTGAAGTATCAAGTCATCCAATGAGTAATCTTCGTAATCTGATAGGGATAAACCGGGACCATCAATCGATGGGAGCCATAGTTTTCACTAAGAGGGGCCCAAAATCAATCCAGAATCCTTCATTTGGTGTAAAATATCATTTCCAGGCAAGCTGTGAAGAGTTCATGTGAGCTGGTGTTACCTTGTCTTACCCTTCTTTGAGCTAGAAAGGCTCAGTTTTTTTTTTATGTAGCCTGATAAGGGAACTGCTTTGTCGGTAGATATGTTGCAGACATATTCGGGGTCTACTCCTTGTTGAGTGATTACTTCAATAACTTCGAAAATTTCCACAGAAACGAAGGCCTGCTTAAAGTCAACAAATGCTATGGTGAGTAGCAGTTTGTATTCTGGTTCTTTCTTTTTTAATTGATTCTTTGACTGAAGATATGGTATGGATTAAATTGTTTACGTTATTATACTCAAAATACTTATTATTTTATTATAATAAAAATAATCAAAATATTACTTATTTCAATAAAATTATTCCTTTGTTTTTCTTTTGAAAGAAAGAAAGGATTAAGTCATCTATTGAAGGTGCAGGGAGAGAGAAGAGGTAAAATGGAATTTTGTTAGTTTGAAATGAGGGCAGGAAAGAAAGTTTAATGAAAGGGTAAGAAGTGAGAGAGAGAGGGGGAGAAAGGAATTTATGTAGTTCGTTGGAAGAGAGGAAAAGAGAGGGTAAAGAGTAAATACTTTACTCATGGGGTAAGAAAAGTTTTGCACATAAACCTAATCCAGTTTGAATAACATTTAGATTACATCATGGACCGGCAAAACGAATTTGAGAGGATGAAGGGAACTAAAGGGAGATACGTGCATAGGGTATTAGAAGTGTAGAGACATGATATAAGGGATTATCTTAGTTGTCAACAACTGAGGAATTGTTGAACGCTTACACTCCAGATTCAAAAAAAGAGAGTGAATAAGCGTTGTGACGAACTAAGGTATCTGTTTGGCAGAGACTCGAAATGAAAATTGAACCCCCAACAGAAATCTTATTCTGGATGGGAATCTAAAAAGAAATTTCCCTCTTATTGAATGTGTGTGGTCAAAATTTCAAGTTACAACTATGAACTGTTAGCCTGGTTAGACACATAATTACATATTATTGTCAGAACATACGAATAATCTAAATCCAACAACTGTATTTGAAATAGTATCAAGGATGGGTAGCGGTGATGAATGTTTCAACTATTAGGAAAACAACATCTTCAATATGTCCAGCAGACAACCAGATCACCACAGCAGGTTGAAGGACGAATGACATTTGCAAAAAGCTTGCCGCTGCCCGCTTCCAGCAAGTTCAGATAAGGATGGAATTGATCCAATAAGCATACCGAATCAAATATCATGTCAAGAACTACAGCAATCATATGATGATGTTTGTGCTGCAATTATCAAGTATAAGCATCCAAGTAGTTTTACACAATGAGTGACACTATTAGATTTATCATTCGAAACAATCAAGTTAACTTTCATGATGCTATCATCACTGTTCAGCTGTCTGTCTCTGTCTGCCTGTCCGTGCAACAATATCTATGAGAAACTGTCAACCAAACCTGTCACCAGAACTGTCACTAATACTGTTAAAATAGGTATCTTCAGTTTTTAAGTTGTTATGGCTGGCTGATTAACTGGCTGATTATCTATGTATTATCTATGTACAGGTTTCTCCAATGATGCTAGGGGCTGAAAATTTGAACATTCACTCATTATGTCTAGAAATTTCTTAAATAATCGTAAATTGGTTTTTAGTTGGGTTTCCATTTGCAATCTAACTTTATGCTAAATTGGCATCTTAGTTTGTATCGGGTAGCATTCAAGCTTTTTTTATTTCTAGCTTTTTAATCATCATGGCCTCTAATTTCTAGTTGATGACCCCCAACATTGCATGCTGCCAAAAGATGTTGGCAATTTGACAGTTTCTATCAAGTAATTGACCTGACCTGTCCATCTATCTTTCTGCCTATCTATCAGCGGAGAAGAATGAAGAGGAGGGTTACTGTTTTTCGAATTTGAAAAATAATGATTTCTTCAGAAGCCTTGTATTGCTACCCCAGTGCAGATGATCAATCTTCTAATTAGATATTTTCATTTTTGTCGACGGGTCACTTTTCAACATTATTTTTTTCTTTCCAAATGGAAATACATTAGAATCCATAAGGAGAATCTAACTTAGATCGATGGTTGAGAAGTCGATCCGAGGTATTTTCATTTCATACCAAATGCATCACTCTAGTAGCCTTGCGATAGACTAAGCCAAGCTTCTTGAATATCAGTTTGTGATCGCAAAAGAAGAACAGAGAAGAAATCTCACGCTCTATGTCAATAGCATAGATAATTTTCTACAAGATAAATCCAATATTAAGAAATTGGACCAATCTTGAAAGATAAAAAGAATCTTAAAATGCTATATATAGAGTTCCTTATACTTTGATGCCGAATTCAATGTTGAATTATGGACGGTAACAAAAACATTTGGAAGCGTATGGAAGTATCTAAGATGCAGTCAAACAGACAAACTGAAAACAAACAAAAACGAAGAAGTGCTACAAAGAATTAATGTAAAGTAGATTGCGATAACATCTTCAGAGAAAGAAACTCCGATATTTTAGACATCTAGCATAGCAGAATAACATCTACAAAATACTGCTAAAGGGATATATTCGCAAAAAGAGAGAAAAGGGGTCACACAGAGTATAATTGGTACAATAACATCGAAGAAAGGACCGGATTCAGGATAATTGTGCAGTGAAAATAGCAATGGACAGGAAGCATGTGGAATTATTGTATCATCAAATACCGAAAGACATGTAAACTGAAGAAAAAGAAGAGTTGCATTAAATGAAGTACATATCAAGTTATACTATATAAGTATATGAGGTCAGTTTTGAAAGTATCCAGTCATTTGATTACGAGTAATTAGCCAAAGCATTCTAGATGGACTAAATGATAAGAGCGAGAAAGTTGGCCCACACATGAACTTAAGCAAGACAAAGATCATGTGCAACAACCACATCGGAAATAAAAACACAAAGATTAAAATCTAGGACACATAACTGGAAAAAGTAGACCAAACATCTACCTAGAACAACGAATCTCAACAAGACCCTCAAAAGAAGAAATCAAGCGAAGAATCACCCTAGGATGGCAAGCCTTTGGCAGAGCAAGCTCAACCTCCAAAAACAAGAAGATACCATTAATCCTAAAAAGAACACTGTACAACCAATGCATCCTCCCAATCGTCACGCATGGAGCTGAAACTTGGAACCTGACCAAGACACAGACCCACAAATTGAGAACCATGCAACGTGGATATGAAAGAATTATCTTCAACGTCATGTGGAGAGACCACAAGACAGCATAGTACATCGGGAAGAAGGCAGGGGTCAGGAACATCATAGAATCTATCAAAAATCTCAAATAGCAATGGGTAGGCAATGTTGCAAGAATGGCAGACAACCGATGAACATCATGACTCATGACATGGATCCCCAGAGATTGCATGCACAGAGTATTAGATGGAGAGACGAGCTAAACAAATTCAGAAAGTACAGGCTCAGCAATGCCCATGATAGAGAAGTGTGGCGAATCCTGGTGAAGGTCTATGTCCAACAACGGCAATCAAAAGACTGATGACGATGATGAATAAGCCAGGGAAGGGAAATGTGGTCTCAATCTTCCTTTGGAATCTAACATACTTATCATTTAATAACGAATAATTAACCAGGACGAGAAACGAGGTTTTAGTATCCCTTTCAGTTTTCCAAACAAGAAAAGTTCTATTTTGGGATCGCTATCGGTTACCTCGTTGGTTTATACTAAATTGTGTCCTCTGTCGACAATTTCCTCCATTTCAGCAGCGAAAAAGTCAAAGGCCGCACGGAGTCAAATCAGGACTGACAAGTTTAGATGATGAAATGTTTTGCAAAAAGCAAAAACCAAAAAAACAAAAACAAAACAAAAACACTGCATGGGACGTGGAAAATGAGGAGTCTTGGTCGTTTGTATATGACGGTCCCACAGTACCCAATATCACCCCTATGGTGTCCCACAGTCGACAGGGTAACCACTCAGGAGAGTGCCTGTCCATGTATGTGCAATACGTTCCGCTCAGATTACTTTCCCAGTTAAATTACCACTGCCCGACCAGATACTTCTCAAAACAGCCTTGTATTCTGTGTTGTTACGGTCTGCTGTACGGTCTGTTTCATGCAGAGAAGGTCGACATCAGATCCAGTTCGCCGTTATATGACTCACCTAATATCTCAAAAAGTAATCATGGAAAAAAAAAAGATTCTGAAAACTTCTCAATTTTAGAGAATATTGTTAGGTACAAAGCACGACCACTTTATTCAACTGACATTATCTCCATCTACAATACAACCCTATTTAACATACAACCACTAATTTTCACACCAACATCTCCGCCGTCAACGCAACACCGTCACTCCCATCGCTACTTGACTTTCTATACTTATATACCGATCAACGTAACTCCAAAGACACTGCCATCATCTCTGTCGGACGCACCGACACCATTAACCTCCCCCCCTCTACACCAACTTGCACCTCGCTACTCAAAGGCCAGCTTAGTAGATTGCAGCGGTAGGGGGGGTGGATTTTATTGGAATCTCGATTGACTTGTCTTAGCCACGCGTGGCTGTCATTGGCTTGTAGGTGTCTTCGCGCTGCACTTCGTAATTTGGACCGAACATATTCGCCGCTCACAACACCTTTTGGCCGGCTGCCCGTTCAACTAATTGGATTTCTGAGGCCCCTTTCCGGCAGCTGCTGCCACGAGCCGATCAGACTTCATTCATTTTCAGAACCATCGATTCTACCATTACCTGAACGTCCGGCAGAAGCATTTAAGGAAAAAAAAACAACAAAAAAAAAAAACGAGAAAGAACCCCCCCCCAAAAAAAAAAACAAAAAAAAAACAGAGTAGGTTTGTGGGTTAAAAACGGAAATGGGTGAGGCAACCACAGGCAATAAAGTATTGTAAGCACACGATGAAGACAAGCAAATGTTATTTAAAATTGCCACTTTTTCATCTATTCTATTTTCGTCATTTTACTTTTGTCGTATATCATCGCTCGTACGGTGATGTTTCGGGTACACGATGTACTGCAGGCAAAAAGGTCAGCGCTCACATGAAACCGTCAGTTGTGTAAGTCGTGTATTCCCTGCTGGTGCTAATAGTCGGTGTTCACGCCCAAATTTCAACATGGATTTCACAATGCTGATTTTCGAAGCAAGCAAGAAAGCCCGCTACGCTTTTTAAAGTTACTGCAATAAAATGTTTCAATCAAATCCAGCTGATTCCTCTCATACTGCACTAAGTATAGTTTAGCAAATATCTATGTGAAAAAAAAAAGTTTTTCTCATGTCTTGAGTCGACAAGCTCACTTTCCACAATATCAATTTGCTAATATTATTATCAATACTATTCAAGGTTGTATGTAAGCCGGTCACTATGGCGAAGTGGTGGAGTTCTCACCTCCAGTTCAGAAAATAATTCAATCCATGTCTTGGTCAAACCAAAGACTTCAAAATTGGTACTCAATGCCTCTCTTCAAAATAGGATTTGGGAAGTTAGAAGAGTGAAGGGTGGTCCTTGAAACAAGATGCATGTGAAAGGGGACAGAAAACGCCGTCCAAGGTACAGAACTATGGATAAAGGACCAAGTAGATGAAATACAGGTTAAGAACGCCTTTTCTAAACTGCTTGGAACCGGAAGAGTTTTGGAATTCGGACATTATCTGATTTGAGATAAGAGAATATACATAATAAAATGAATAGGGGATAGGTTGTGTAATACAAGGGGAGTAATTCTGAGCTTTTAGTTCGATACATGGAGAACGATTATTAAAGGGCGAGCTGTATTTCATAAACTTTGTTTTAGTCTGAGATACGTGGAGTGTTCTGTAAGTTTCATGTTCACTACATAGTAATATAGGTTTGCTAAACTAACTGACTAATTACTACCTATGGTAGGGCGCTTTAATACGGTTATTTAAAAAGCGTAGCTTTGTCTGACACAAGGCCTCAATAGCAGGATGAGATTGCTATCGCTGGCGTCATGGTAGGCTAGATAGAACCCATCGTAATTTTGAAATGATTGAAAAGTATATCTCTTGACACAGAGTTCAATACATAAGAAACATGCAGTTTTAACCATCGTCATTTGAATGGGACTGGATTTCACACTTCACTGACTTTTTAAATATTGAGATTCTCTGGGTTTTTTTCTTATTTGTGTGCCTTTATTGTAAAATTTTATCCCCCCAGCACCCAGCCGTTGTGTAAAATGGTGCTTAGATAAACAGAAAAAAGATAATTCATTAAAGAAACGTCAAGAGGGTGAAGTGCCAAAATCAGTTCCATTCAAATGATCCAATAACAACGGTTTGAAACTCCACGTTCGCCCAGTTCCATATCGATGGGGCTAATTCCACGAATACTAGTATCAATAATGGTGGTCTATTTGAGAGAGAAAGAGAGAGAGAGAAAAAAAATCAAGTCAAAAGTCAGAACGTTAAAAGCTCTGTTAGTGTCCCTAATTCCAATCTGTCAGTCAATAGTGTCAGGCGAAGAAAATATGAAGAGTAAATGCTACACTCGCTCAGTGAGGCAGACTCTTAAACGATGTCACTCAAGTTTAAGCCGAAATTGGGAAATTGCAGAGAAAAAAAATCGTGAATAAATAACGACGATAACGATTAGAAATTAACGCTTATAAAAAATCAAGTGGAAGGAGTTTTGAAATTAGGGCGTTTCACTACTTTGGAAAAGATAATAGGCAGTAAAAATGGAGAGAGAAAAAAAGATTAGTTGTTGGAAAAATTTAGAAAAAAATTAACAGACATGAAAAAAAACATTTCCATCTTTTTTGAATGTTGTGAAACAGGAGATTTTTTTCTATCATACTCTCGTTCGAAGAGATAAACTTTTAATGGGCATATGTCTGTATGCTACCGTAGAAACGTATCAACATACTTATATATAATGAAAGAAACTATATATATATATATATATATATATATATATATATATATATAGTTTCTTTCATTATATATATATATATATATATATATATATATATATATATATATATATATATATATATATATATATATATACATATATATATATATGTGTGTGTGTGCGTGTGTGTGCGTGTGTGTATGTGTCTATTGAATAGAAAGACGGGGAAAATGTAAGTTGAACGCCAACGCATTTTCATGGACGAGATAGAATAATGAGCAAGCTTAAGCAAAAGTAACGGATACTTTTCTCTTAGTGTGTGTGAGAGACAGAAAGGAGGGATAGAGAGAGAGAGAGAGAGAGAGAGAGAGAGAGAGAGAGAGAGAGAGAAACAAACAGACAAACAGACAGACTGACGGACAAACAGAGAGGGGGCTCCCATGTCCAAATTTTTAGGTCTACGACCTAACAAGTTTGAAGGAGTACCCCTTTAGGTACCATCTAAAACTGTTCTTTTGTTGTTGTTTTTTCAAGTGCTTCTCTAAGCCCATAGTTCTTCTGGACAGACAGTGCTCAAATCTTGCAAGCTTTTTTTTAAATGTCTGGATAAAATATCGATTTTTCAAAGATGATCTCGGATGTATTTTGAAATGATTTTGTTCTGGTACATGTACTGGATACGATGGTTCATCCATGTATGGAATGGATATATATGTATATATATATATATATATATATATATATATATATATATTTTTTTTTTTTTTTTTCTTTATATCTTTCTTTTCACTTCGTTTTATGCGTATCCTATTCTCTGGGTGTCTATTTATCAATACATCTCAATTTATTCACATAAATCATATCATGGACAATACATGAATCTATCTATCTATACATCAGTCTATCTATCCAGATGGATCTAGGAATTTGATCGAATAAACAAGTTTCATTAATTTTTTAAGGTTTCAAGGAACGGCTTTATTTTATTTTCATACTTTATCCTATTTGTTTATTTGTAATTTTTAAAAGGTCGAAAGTGGAAGGAAAACTTTTGCCCCTCTAAGTTGCCAATGGCGTAAGGGAAACTTTTCTCCACTGTAAGGGTAAAAATGACGGAAAGGGGTCAAAAGTGGAAGGCATCTTTATCTCCTTCTGGCATGAAAAGTGGCGGAAAAAAATTGTCCCTCCAGGTAGAAAAAGATATAAGAGCATTTTCAAGGCCCTCGAGGGGTCAAAAATGAAAGGGAACATTTTCTCCTTCAAGAGGTCAAATATGGAGAAAAATCTTTTTCCTTTTAAGCAATCAGGAATGAAGGAATTTTCCTTAGGGAACAAAAATTAGAGGGGAAACTTTTTTTCGCCTGAAAGGAGACACGAGTAGAAGAAAATATTTTCCTTTGAGAGTTCAAAAGTGAAGAGAAGCTTTACCTCCTTTAAGGGATGAAAAGTGAAGGGATACTTTCCTTTAGGGGTCAAAATTAAGGGGAAACCCTTTTCACTTGTAAGGAGTCAAAAGTATAATGTTTATTTTCCTTTGATGGGTCAAAACTGGAGGTTTCGGTGCTTCTTCTATTCAAATATTCAACTCGGCGTAGATGGGTATTTCAGCTCGTATCGATATACATTTATGCATACATAGTTCCAAGTACGCAATGATTAAGGTATTTATATTAGCATTGAAAATGCTGAAGTAATTTATTAGTGTGGGCTCACATGAATGCAACATATAAGCGCCATGTATCTGTCATTTATCTTTTCTTGGATTTGATTGCCACACACACACACACACACACACACACATACATATATATATATATATATATATATATATATATATATATATATACATACATACATACATACATACATGTATATATATATATATATATGTATATATATATATAAATATATATATATATATATACATTTATATACATATATATATACATATATACATATATATATATATATATATAAATATATATATATACATTTATATACATATATACATACATATATATATATATATATATATATATATAGATAGATAGATAGATAGATAGATAGATAGATAGATAGATACATGCATAGATAGATACATAGATAGATATTTACAGGCAGATAGTTAAAAAAATAGCCATCATCCGTCTTTAATTCTCTGTTGACAGACATGAACCTTCCCGATGATTTGCCAGACCTTTATCAGGAGTGATGCAGAGCAAATACTTTTTGTCTGAACTTATCAAGTCCATCAATCCATCTCGTATTCAGCCAGCCTCAGTTACACATGTTGAAAGTGTGTGGAGATCCATGCTGTGGGTCGTGACGTCCAACAGTTGCCAGTCATTCTTGCAATGTGACCAACCCATTGCCATTCGACTTTTCTAATGGATTTCATTATGTCTCGGACTCCTGTTTTTTCCCTGTTATATTGTTATATTGTGCTGTCTCATGATTTCGCCATGTGAGATTGGGCATGAATCTTCCATGTGCACGCTGCATGGGTCTCAGTTTGAGGGTCACTCTCTTGGCTAAGTTCCATGTTTCAGCCCTATAGGAGGATGCATCGGTTATATACTCTTCTCTTCAGAACTAATGGGATTTTCATGATCTTGAAGGTTGAGTTTGACATCCTAAAGTGATTTCTTCGATTGATTTCTTAGCACACGATGAGTAGCAAGGTGATGAGATTTATAAGCACAAAATAAGCAAAAGCAATATAAATAAAGTAGGATAGTTGGATGGAAATGGGAACCTACTAGCCTAATTACCAATCGGATGAGTTCAAACCTGATTGACTCAGAACGTTCAGAATTGTTTTTCTTGTCATGATTTTTTTCGGTTCTTTTTTATTGCTTTGGTTTATCAGTTTATCTAAGGGGAACAAATACAAATTACCGTTTCATTTCGTTTCCTTTCATCAAAATTTCTTTCCAAAACCTCGATTGCAACGTTTGAAAATCAGTACTGATTGCCGCCACTAAGTAAATGACTGACTGACTCACAGGCTAAAAAAAAAAAACAACTTTAGTTTTTACCTTACTCCTATATACGTCTGAAAGTGTAAGAGGGAGAACTCGTGCGTCTATGGTCTGAGTATCTGGCTTGTATCCCTTCGAATCATTGCTTCAATTCGAAAATTGATAGAGAAGTGTGGCGAATCCTGGGAAAGGTATACGTCGAACGATGGACGATGAAAAACATGATGATGATGATGATGATGATGATGACTACAGGTGTCATAAATATATCGTCACAAACATCATATTGTCTCAAACTTCATATTTATTGATTCAATTCAGAACAAACACTAGGAACAGGATTTTGTTGAAAAATTAAATATGTTCTTTAAAGTGAATTTTTTTATGTACCTACACTTACACCGCACTGCATGTCTAAAAAACAACGGTTTTCACGTACAAAATCGCTAGCTACCTTCTTCCCCTAGCCTTTCTCGCTTTGGTTTTCTATTTCGGATCTATCGTTTTATTCTCACACCCTTTTTGTTTGTTCTATTATTAAGAATGTATATTAGCTATCAACAAATAAGAAAAGGCACCATCTATTGCAAGCACATTCCATAGATTAATCCACTAGTTCAATGAGTTTTGACCCTTACAGGATGCTTCACTACTGTGGTCCTGTAAACCAAGTTCGGTAAATATCTACGATCCTTGCATATTTTGATGTTCAGCAAGCTAGTGTCTCACGAACATTTGTTAGTGTTATCCGTTTGACCTGCACCGGGTGCCTTACTGCTGTGGCCCCAAACAGGACTAAGTTAAGATCAGTAGATAATTACAAGTTCTGTAAGTATCCCGATGCTTAGGAGGCCATTCTTGCGGGATGATTCGCAGCTGTATCAAGTTTGACCTTTCCGGGCGCTTTACTTATGTGGCTCAATACAATGCGAGATCAAGTTTAGCAAATATCTATAGACACCTAACGTATTGTGTTGCTCGACAGACTCGGCTCACTCAACTATTAACTAATGTAGCAAGTTTGATCCCCACTGGGCGTCTTTTTATTTTAACTCAGTGCTAAACTAAATTAACTTTTGCAAATAAATTTGGGTCATGTGCATTCAATGTTCAGGAGGAGCATATTGCTCGACCATTTGTTAATGTAATAGTTTCGATCCACACTCGGTGTCTTACAACTATTGTCAGGTACAATCCTAAGCTACAAGGATTTGAAGACTGTGTTTTGCCACGGAACAAAATAGTGATTAGAAGATTGTGCTGTGAAGCACTTTTGAGTAATGATAACTTGCCTGATTTCCCCGAGCTTGAACTTCTACTTCACGCAGCAACGGGAAATGCACAACAATCTAGCCTTTTGCATATATATTTACAGCTGGAAAACTGGTAACCTAAAATCGGTTCCCAACCATTCAGCTGTAAACTGGTTTTGTGTAACATTTTACCTGTCAAAAATGGATGGATTGACCAGGTTTAATTTTTAGCAATCGCCTTCTCATGTAAAGAGGCTAGCATCCTGTGATTGTACTTGATTTTTTATTAAAAAGAAGAGTTTTTAGAATTTTAATGAAACGAATAAAGAAATATTTTAACCGTAACAATATGGAATTTATTTTCAAGATCATAAAAATGCATAAATCATAACAATATGAAATATAATTATTAATTCAAAAGATTACGATATATCTGTGAAACATTACAAACTTTTCAGAGTTATTAATTCTGAAATATACAAACCAGTGTTTATATGATTCTGAAATAATAAAACTGAAATTCTATTTTAACTTTCAATGATCGTTGTCTTAGTTTCCAGAAAACTTTTCGGGTTATTAAAACGCAAAAGCCGACGTGGGGATATTCTTCTTTTAGTGATACTATTTTACACATTAAAAAAATGTTTATTTGAAAAAAGTAGTGAAGTATTTTAAATCAAACTTTTGCATCTTGAAATTGGCACAAAATCAATCTTTAGAAAATAGAATACAGAAGTGAGAATAAATCATCGTCAAAAAATAATATGGTAATTGGTCAGTCCTTATGATAGGATCCATTTTTGACGGCTTAAAGGTTGATCTTTACTGATAAGTCTTGTGAAAAAATTAATTTCCTTGGATCTTGATATTAAATCTGTTAGATAAACCGAATACAGAAATGAAATTGAATGTATTAGCCACTTGAAGTGACTTATAGTTGACCTATCACCTGAGTAATAGACGAAGGAAAACCCATCACAATTTTGAGATACGTATATAATTCTGTTTACAAATTTTTATTTCTGAGTTCATACACAAGAACACACACACACACACACATGCACACACACACACACACCCAAACACACACACACACATGCATGCATATATAGACGATTTCTATCCTCTGTCTCTCTCGACCACATCCTCACAGATACTCTCTCTTTCACTTTCTCTCTCTAATTATTCACACCTTTTGCCTTCTTGTTTCAACCTCTTCTCCATTCATCTCTCATACCTGCAGTTACATTCGCTCTGTATTCTTTATTTCTCTGAGATGCACACGCTGTTTTACACACATCGCAGACACTGTCTCTCCTACGCAAGATACACAAACATATAGACATTGAGAATGTCCTTTACTACCAAGTCACGCAAACGCCGCCGGCCAAATCCTCCGTGGTTTACGGTGTCAGGGGGAGATAATCCGTTGTCATCACTAGAATAGGGCGGTAGGAAAGCCTCTGAGTGATGGAAAGCAGATGAAAAGAAACGAAAGTTTCATTTGCTAAAATAAATGGCTGTTACGTGAGTTTGGTCGCAGATAAGACGATCGTCGCCCAGAAGGAGCCAGCCGTCTCCAATGTCTTTCTAAAAACGAGATGGCGACTTAGCGTTTTCGTAGACACGGTCCGTTCTTCAGCTGCAGGATTAACCACTCCCAAGTTCTGGCGGGAATATGTGCAGAAGGAATGGCGGCTAAAGGATTAAGGCTTCGATTCTAAGTGTTCTGGAGACAACGTGATTCATTCAATGTCGGACCGATGACTGATGGAATATAAAACTCGTTGGCGCTTTCCTGCGATTGTTTGTTGCTTTATTCGATTTGATTTTATTCTATTCCCCTTTCTTTTTCTTCAACTCCAGCTTTTATGGGCTTTATTCTAGTGGTTTTACCCTCGTTATTTTTGTTATGCCATCATCTTCTGCCGTCGTCCTTTATTTTTCTTCTTCCATGTCTCTTCTTTGTTCGATTACGATTCTTATATTTCATCATCTTCTACTTTCTCCCCATCCCTTTCTGTCCTTCTGCTCCCTGCTCTCTCTCTCTCTCTCACTGTCTCTTTCTCAACTTTAATTCTATGATCTCCTCTGTCCTTTCTTCTTCTTCTTCTTCTTCTTCTTCTTCTTCTTCTTCTTCTTCTTCTTTGTGTGCGTTGAGTTTTCGCACGAAACGTATCGGGTAGATCACGCTTGATATCGGGTGACAGCAAGTCTCCTCAATACTCCAGCATTTTTGAAGATATTCTTCAATACTGCTGAAAGTTCGAATTCTTAAAGTTTCAATTCTCCTGATCTTTTTCGTAATGATCCAAATGTTTCGAGTGTGCCAATAATGATGAGTAGAAATATCACTTCCAACAAAATTAGATGTTTATGTAATCACTCATATCTGCATGTTTGTGGACAATATATCTAATAAAGTTCTCAATTACATTTCATGGAAGGGTGGGCCGTAGTCTACAAAAGAATTTGATGAGTCTTAGGGCAAATCCAGTTTATTTTTTCTTATCAGTTGCGAGATATTTCTTTTTTTGCTACATCTTTTTATGTATTCACTCGTGTTCGTATTTCTGTCCACACGATATCACAAAAAGTTGTCAATGAATTTCAATGATATTTTGTGGAACAGTGAGCCATTGACCAAGGGGGCATTGATTGAATTTGGGTGCGGATCCATACGATTTACGGATATTTTTCATATATTAAGACTAAAGTCCATTATAAATTAGCTCCCCTGCATCGTTGCTGGATATGAATTGGTTGTCATTCAAATTTTCAGTTAGTACAAAGCATTTACAGAGGTATACGCTAAGTGATTTCAAGTTATTATCCATTGTGACCAGAAGATGTATGAATTCATTTTTATTTGCATGTTTGTCAACCCAATATAACAAAAGTTCTCAGTGACATTTTATGGAAGTATTGGTTAAATTCGTTCCAGATTCAGAGGACCATGGTTCAATCTACCACCAGACTTTAAACATGATATTCAACAACTCTCTGCTGAGACTGCAGTCATCACTATTTATGAATTGACTGGAACCACTGTCATACGAAAGGAAAGATTACTTTCAAGCGATGTATCTCGTCACCCACCTCTAACACTTATAAAATCATTGTTTCAATGCCTTCATCAACGTCTCCGAGTGGTTTTGAAACTCTACCTGATTTACTGCCACAGTAAAAAGACCAAGGTTAGACAATTTTTTTTTCAGGGGGCCCTATGTGGTTCAAAAAGGAGTTACGTGTACGAATATCCTTCTAATGAATTTTAACTTATGAAGGGGATAGAAATGATATACGCTCGACATAAAGCAGCGTTTTTGAAATCTTTTTTACTCCATTTCCCACCCAACAATGTACCCCTTTATTATGGAAAAATATTAATCATATATCATGCAGGAAATTCTTTGTGGAAATACTAATACCGACGTAAGAAATCTTATATTTTTTTCAAATAATTTCTTTCTGGTATGAAATTTAACAACCACTGAATATCTATTGGTTTCTACACCTCACAAGGTTAATGTGTTAATCATTTCTTACTATGGAATCCATAGTAAAAATAACAAGTAATAGTATTGTGAAATTAGGAATTGATAGGTTTGTTCTACATACCCTAATTCTACATCGCCCCCAATATATTCAAAATGCTCAGAATAGGGCGTGCAGACCACGTTCAGAATCACTGGTATATAATAAGGTATATAATCTCCCTGTGAAAATAGTTTTGAGAATGACCAGTATTATTCACGAGATCAGATTAGAGTAGCGAGTGCAGAACGGTGATTGCTGCATTGAGCTGCAAACCAGCGGCATTTTGTTTCTCAGAATTGGATACATTGACAACAGCTTTACAAACAAGCTGAAAATGAAAAAAAAAAAGCTTTTTTAAAACAAACCTACATAAAGAAAAGGTAAATGCATTGATTATTTGTATTTTTATGTGAAAATGTACAAGAGTTAACTGGTTTACATATATACTTGTTCGTGTAGTCTATTGAACACAACTCAAAACAAGAGTGATGAAGTGAGCACGCTCGAACAAAATTCTTAAAAAAAAAGAGAAAAATGTTTACTGAGAAAAAACAGCAAAGTTTAGCAATGGACCAGGATTTTCTTTTAAAAGAAACTTTGCAATAAACGTTGACTTTACAAAGGCTGTTAAGGTTTAATAAAAAAAAAATAATAAGAACCTGTGTTTTAATCATTCCATTGTGGAAGGTGACGAGAAGTTGCCGACATGAAAAACAAAATAGAAAAAAACAAACAACAGTTTTATTTTCATTTTTCTTGAACTCTCCGGGCCTTTTATTATGCCAGCTTAACTTTAACACTGCAAGATTTACTAACGACACCTTTCTTTTTCTATCTGTTTACACAAAATTTATTGCTTTTCGTTACTTGAACTTTTGTATCTTCATTTTTTCTTTCTTTTTTCTTTCTTTCTCTATTCATTCATCATTTTCACACATAAGATCTTTCACTTTTTTTCATGAACTTGCAGTCTCTTCCTCTTTTCTCCTTTCTTCATTCTTTCCTCCCTCTTCGTCTTTTAAAAAATAAAATTCATGTCAAAACTCTCGTTTCTTTCATAATGTCATTAGTCTTAATTTTTTTATCGAACTTAGCTTCCTTTTTACCTCCTTGCCTTAATTTCCTCCCTTCTTTCATTTCAATCCTTATCTACAGCTGTAGAAAACATGGACTTCATTCGAAATTTAATTCCTCTTAGTTTCTTCCACAATCTCACGTAATTTCCATTCCCCTCCGCTCCTCTCTTTCTCTCTCTCTCTTTTCTCTAATATTTCAATCTTCTATTCACTCCCACCATAAGAATCAACATTATCAATTGACAATTTCTCCACCCACTCCGCTCAACCATAATTGTATATCCTCAATCTTTTTATTCAAAAACCTTCTCTCTTTAGTTCCCTCCTATATTCTTTTCATTCTCTTCTGCTCTCTTTTATTTCGTGTCTCCTTCGTCGAAAATTGGCAAATAAATGACTAGGTGTGAAAAGAAAGAAGAAATTATAACAATATATCTAAAAAAAAAAAAAAGGGAGAAAAAAAAGAAAAGCCGAAATCGTTAAAAAGAATAAATTTTGATCTGAAATAAGAAGTGCATAAAAACTGATAAACGTTTCATTTGAAAAAATTGGGTCTCAATTTTTTTCCCGTGCGAAAACCTGTCATTGCCAATCAGCGACTAATTGTGTTGCCGCGGTAGTTAGTTCTCTTAGCTTCCAAGATTCCTTGCTAGTGTGTGTCTATGGAAATTTTTAGTGCACGGTACATACCATATCGTTCTTTACGTATGCATACGTAGGCATATAGTCAATCGGTGAATAGTTCTCTGCTTGCAAGCTCTTTGCTATATAGATCTTCAAATGAAAAAGCAAAAAGTTATGTATGCACGTCCGTATGTTTGCATGCTTCTGTTTTTATGTATGTGTATACGTGTGCGTGTGTGTCCATGAGGGTTACTCTTGCGTCTTCTCACAGAATTCTCTGTTGGTGCATTGTTACTTTTTATACGTTGTCAATTGCCAGTGACCATTGTATGCAAGAGTGAATGATATTCAACTATTTGAAAATATTCTTCAATAGACAAGAACTTCGGCAAATAAGATTTCTAATGCAGATGAATTTAGACGACCTCCCCACCCTCTCTCTCTCACCCTCCCTCTCTCTCTCTATACATATATATATCTATATCTATCTATATCTATATATCTATGTATCTATATATATATATGTATATATATATATGTATATATATATATATATATATATATATATATATATATATATAACACAAATCAGTGATACAATAGAATGTAATATAGGTTTAGAGATAGGTTTATATCTGTAAATGCTCAATACATTCAACATTAAACATAAAGTTGTTAGAGTACACACACATTTTAGGGATCAAAGCAGGGGATATGGATAAGAATCGGGAGAGGGGAATTTTCTTTCCTTCTGGGTACCGGAGAGAACTCTTTTTTAAAAATCTGGGTGGAACTTCATTTTTCCTTTATTGGGCTGGATGTTACTTTTCCTTTTACGTGATCAAACTCAGACAAAAATCTCTTTTTTCCTTCCTTCAGAATTTTCATAAAATATAATCTGTTCCCCTGTGTTTTTATATTTGAAATTATTTCCTCCGAGCCACTCTGGGTACCCCTGCTTGTATATATCTAACAACGATTAAAGAAAAGGAAAAAAAATATATATATATACACATATATATGCATGTGTGTGTGTGTGTGTGTGTTTGCACCTCAATTACTCGACAACTGGCCACTGTAAGGAGTCGACATTTGAAATATTGTTGTAGGCACACGAAGCAGTGCTGTTTCGACCTGACTCTAAATTTGGTTCTGCAGTTCTCGAAACGTGATAAAAATAGGTAAAAAAAATTAGAATTATCTATATTTAGATATAAAATATCTCAATCGGCAACGCCAAAGAGAAGAAACTGAAATACTGCTAAGTTGTAGTTACGTACAATAGACAGAAAATGATCTCACATGACAATTATGGCAAATTGCTCAACGCACCGTAAAGTCCTACCCTTATCAAATACCCAGCTTTTAAATAGGCACTGCTCTAGCATATAAACCCTTGGAAATATTGTATAACTGGAGCCATCAAAGATGGTCATGCGTTCTAACCTTTGTGTGTGTGTGTGTGTGTGTGTTTCCTTGTTCGTTTGTTTGTTCCAGCGTCCTTGGCCAAACTGTAAACTTGAAAATTGATATAGGTACTCCACTGGATCCCTTCTGAAAATACTTTTTTTTTTTTTTAATTTTGTCTAAAAAACCTTTCGGGCCTTCATTCTGACGGGTTTATCAATTTGTTTATATATACCCAGAGTCCTTGCCAAACTGCTTTGTCTACAGACTTGAAAATTACTATCGGGACTATGCTAGACCCTTACTACTTTTTTTTAATTTATCTTATTTCTGGAAAGAAAAAAGTTGATTTTTTGGGGTCCTTATTCTGACGGGTTAATGAATAGCATTTAGATTCTCCAGAATCAATATGTTTGTAGATGAGTTTCTTTCTTCCCCACTTTAGATGTTTTCCAATGCAAAACACGGTGATCTCATAAATAGAATTTATTCTGATCATATCTTCGATGGAATTTTTTTCATGACTTGAAATGCTGACGCTACTGATGTTTAGTTTTTGACTGCAGAGGAGAGTATAACATATCCATTATAAATTAAATATGACTTTAACAATTATTTTACTAAATTACCACTAATTTCATTAAGATATTATGTATTCATCAGGAGTATTCTAAATGTAAATGTTAACAGCTGATATCAAGACACCACTACATTTAAATTGGCAGTGCTTTGCAAGGGACGTAATTAGGCAACTTCTGAATTGGCATCTCTGAGCAAGTGACATAACACACGTTCAGTGAGCGACGGAGATGGATGCTAGAGACGCTAGCACATTTGAAGAGATTTTATTACCATATATAATTGCACATGAGTCGTAACGATAGATAAGTTGTTCTTCCCTCGTGTTTGTAATAATTTGGCTTCAGTCTTTGATCCGTTCGTTAGTCACATTGATTTTACTGTACTACACGATCTGCTAAAATGCGCACGCTCTTGCAACCTAACCTTGTGCTTGCAGGCTCTACCAACCTGAACCTTTCTTTACCTAAGGGAATGAACATGCCCTACTAGTAATCCCTACACTCACACCACATACTGCCTTACCAACATGCATGTACTTCTTAATCATCATTTGTCTGGGCTTGTCTTTACCTGTTTTTTCTATAAATATAATATAACTTACAATATAACTTACAATCGGCGTTTGAATTCTACTAACAACGTATGCGCATCACCAAATTTGGTTTGTTTTCAAAATAAGTGCATTGTGATGTTATAACTATAGTCTTTATCTTCTTTCAATTTCTATATTTCTAGTGAAAAGGCCTTTCAATCCAAGCCGAACTTGTTTTCATAACAAAGTGGAGACCCCAAGTAGAAAATCATACTTTACAACAGACCTTTAAGCAAATAAATTAGGCGAATGTGAGACAAACATGGAAAAATTAAGTCGTGTAAGTGGCATTTACTCACCGATAGAGAAGTTGCATGAGGTTTTATGCATCCTTTTTTGAGGAAATAACTGCTACTTGTGCACGAGTTCAAACGGTAGCGCTGGAAAGATTGCAAATAGAATGTCGATTCGAATTTTAATGTCGGAGAGATCGCACTGGCAACAGAAAAATAAACATAGGCCTGTGAGAAACCTCAAGTGGCCTAGTGAGATTACGAAGGAAAAGAGTAAGAGCGGATATTTACCAGCTTTACCAGAAACTCAGACCAGGATATTTGGTACTCTGTACCATGTTAAAGGGGCATCAATCACGGGTGTGTCTTGGGAGAGATAGACCCACAGTACCCACCCCTCTAACGAACCAGACACGAACACTCCCCCATTCTGCGGCACGGATTGGATAACTTAGTATAACACACTAAAATTGGAGGAAAGGAACTATAGAGTATGTGTTGTACCAATATACTGAGTGACAAGGGTTTGTCTGTCTTGAAGAAATACCTGTAGCACAACGACGATTAGCCCCAGTGTGAAACTTACAACAATTAATGGGTATGACAAGGGGGGGGGTTCATTGCTGAAAAAAAATCTTCAAAAGGAATAACTGATATTTGCCAAAGCGTACCTGGACAAACCACAATCCTAGGCAAATGGTCCGTGGACGGGCGCTACCAAAATAGCTTTTGAGCAATGTTCACCAGAAATTTGCTAATTGACCCTGACTGGAGCTGTAGATGAGCATTAACCAAGCTTGACTTCGCACAACATAGGGCCAAATAGAAACAAATGTGGGGTGGGTGATTGTGCTGTGCTGAACAGAGAAGGTCTGCCTACCTCAGAAATAGCAATCGAAATCCAGACTTTTTTCTCTAGCTCAAACAACTACATATAGAACCAGGGATAGAAAACAACTTTTTTCTGGGCCCTATGTATCTTTATAGATACATAGATGTTTATTGAGGTTAGACTAGAACGGCATAATGTCAATGAAGGGAAATATCTGTAGGAAGATTATGTTGTGCAAAGTGGAGAATCGATTGATGACTTGAAAATCAGTTTTCTATATAAGGCCTTTATCTGTAGATGAAACAACGATCACTATACTATTGGGGAATAAATTACTATTTTCAGGACAAATGCAGTTATTAATCAAGTGTGATACAATTTAGTGCAAGGCTGTGTTTGCGTAGTACTCAAAGAAAATCGTATTCATTAGATTTGAAAATTTGTCTGTGAGACGAATTAGCAAACCCTTGTAGTGCAGTACACATCCTTCAAATAGATATGACATAAAGAAAAAGTTATGAACAACGCGATGTGTTTAGAAGTACCAAGTATCCTCAGCTATCTCTTTTTTTTTAACGAAAATAGGTGAAAAACGTAGTCAGTATTCACTACTAGGTTAGTGCAAGCCGGTAGAGAGGTTGCACACACTCTCTTCCTGTCTCTATCCTATATTCCAGTCTCCTTTATCTCTCACCACCCAAACCACCGACGACTCAGTCTAACATACCATCATCATCATTTTCAGGATTTGACAATTTTTGTCCATTCGAAAAAAATGGTCTTTGCATCTTATTTCGTACTATATATATATATATATATATATATATATATATATATATATATATATATATATATATATATATATATATATATGCGTGTGAACGTGTTACATAGATAAGACAAACATTTGAAGGCAAAAATTTGACCAGTGCATCGAATGAGCAGGTGCACAAACGAAGAGGTTCGTTAATGCATTCCTTCTCGTTCATCTATCTGTTACTTTCTTTCTTGCAGAAGTGCAGGCGTGGCAATCCGGTGAGCTCCGGCAACACTGCATCCCTGAGTGTATGCATGAAAAAAAAAAAAAGAAGAAAAAAGAAATTAAAAAGAAGGGGGGAAAAAAAGAAGAAAGAAATCGAACGAACCAGACTGAGCGCGTTCTTGTCTAAGTGTACGCTTTAAAATGAAATGAACGTTGAGGTATGAAAAAGCGAGGAAAATACATAAAATTCGTCTTCCATTGATGATGATAACGCAATACAAGAGAGCATGCGTGATTGGGAGTACGCATGCGCGCACCAGGAACAGTGGAGCAACAAAGTGGGGAGGAGGAGAGAGAGAGGGGGGGAGAGGGTGCCACTGTGTAAGTGTTTTCCCAACAGACTTTCACCCTTCACCACTCCCACACCAACGAGTGTTTTTCAAATCCTGGTGCATCCCGACCAACCACCACCACCACCCAACCTCGCACTTCCCAGACAACTAGGCGCCAGATAAGGAAAAATAGCGATCGATATGATTGATTAAAAACTGTTGATAGCGATGAATGAGTCTTTTTTTTTCAATGCACTAACATCCCCCCTCCTCCTCCTTCTAACACATTACCTTGTTGTTGTTGTTGTCGTTGTTGTTGTCGTTGTTGTTATTATTATTATTATTATTATTATTATTATTATTATTATTATTATTATTATTATTATTATCAATTCTTTTTACGTAGGGAAATACTGGGTGTTGTATGCATCAGTATTTGGACTGCGTTACAGAGTGAAAGTGATTTGTGCTTGGATGTGATTCGCGCGTGTTTGTCAAGTTGCAGCCATTGTTAATATAAAAAATTTAGTCATCTTATGACTGGTAACCGCTATCCCACGTGAGTGTATGTATGTATGTATGTATGTATGTATGTATATACGTATGTATGTGTGTATGCATGCATGCATGTGCATGTTTGTGTACGTTTAAATACACACGGGTGATGTAAGCGACCGTTTCTGGAATGGAGATTTATTTCTGAACTTTGAGCAATTCTGACATTGAGGGAACTGACATTTACAGAAAAAGGCTGGAATGAATGCTTGCCGAATTTATGGGATCGGGGATCACCAATATGCGGAAAAGCTACAAAAATAGATTTCACTAACACCATGACCTGGGGCAGGGGGGTCACCAACCTAGATATAGAAATCAGAATGAGGACATTCTGCCCCGATACTTCGAAGAGAGACCCATATCCTATATTCACCGCACATCTTATTTACGACACCCACCCGAAGAGGGCCATAAGGTACAACGGCCTGAACGTTGCAGTAAAACGAATCATCAAGATGAGGACAAATGTCAATGCAAATAAGTGGGAAGTTCAAAATGTGTTCCTGTAAATGTCTCTGTGTCTTGCATTTGTGTATAGGCGCATATGTGGATGCCAGCTATGTGTAAGTTTGCATATGGGTAAGTGAATTCGTTATTATGTGCAGATATTTATAGAAACTATTTCTATTGATATTCGGACCATCCTCATCTTGGTTGTTTTTCATACAACGTTTCGGCCGTTGCACTCTACAGCCTTCGTCAGGTATCATCTGGTAGGTGTAGGGAAGTAACATGGACACATAGCGCAGTGGTTACAGCGTCAGACAAATTACTGTAAAGTAATCTGATGATTCTAGGTTCAATCCTAGTCTGAGACAATATAACAATACTACTAATGCTAAGAGGGGAGTACGGTTGAATTCCCTTCAGTAGAAATGGTCGACTAGCCCTTTCAGGACTTCTGTTTTTTTTTGTTTTTTTTATAATTGATAATTATAGTGTTTATAATCTTTATAGATACGATACTCTAAGATTGGTTTAGTCTGACCCAAGGTCAAGTACGAGATATCCAGCAATCATCGAACTTACTACGGTAGTGATCTTCGTAACCACAAGTCTGCTGAACTACCTTTTCTTTAGTACGTATGAAAATTATTATGTCTACCAAACTGTCACCAGTCAACAGAAATATGTCCCCCAGGTAGGAACAAAATCACTGGTTTAATGATAATCTGCGAGACTAGCTTGCTAAGCTGTATTTCATAGTTAGTTGCTTTTTTCATTTATAAGTCAATATTCGAATGGATAAACGAAATGGAACAAACCAAAAAATCTTGACCACCGAGTGAGAATCGAACCAACTACGGTAGTAAGTGTCGGCTAACTTTCTAATGATTACTCTCAGGCAAGGCAGTAATCCATACATATATATGCTGTGTGTGCGTACTTTTAGAGGTTATAGGTTTGATGTGGAACATGAGTCCACCATCAGGAGTTTTGCTCACGAATGAAAAATGGTATCCCTTCTGCTGATATATATATAAATGCTTAGTACACAGTCAAATTTGGTGCAGTCTCAATGATGACCGAATTCATTAGAGTTGTAATGGTCTTTGAAACTAACTTGCAAACCATTACTCTATTGATGATCGAAACTGTTACAGCAATAATTGCTGGCAATATACTCATTTATCTAAAAGTGAATATTTCTATGCTTGAATATATTTGCATCCCACTCTGTGTGTGTGCCTGTGTATGTGTTATGTGTGTGTACGTGTTTCTGTATTCTATTATGAGGATATGTTTGTGCCTGTAGTTTGGTTGATTTGTGAATTCGTGTAAGTACTGAATCTGATTGAGGGCTTGCCGAATTAAAAATCTATTTTTTTTTTTTGTTCAATTTCATCAATATATGACAGATAACATTTCTGGGCTATGACTAAAGCTATTCGAAGAATTACCTCCCCTTGCTGATGCACTCTTACGTAATGATACACCGCGTCGAAGCCGGGTCTCAAATTTGCCATTATATCGTTTAACTGATTGATAACAAGGTTCGGCATCTTCTTTGTATTTTTTTTTTTTGTCGCTTGCTCTTCACAGAGCAATGAGGGGTTGCACAAGGCTACATCAGCTGCTTTTGTATGTGGTGCGTACCTATCGGTGAGTTCGTGTGAAAATATGCCTTTTTCCGTGTGTATTCATGTGTGTGTTTGTTTGCATGTCTGTGTATATCTATGCATGCATTTTTGCGTGTGTTTGTATGTGTGCTTCTGTGTATGTATGGTTCCATTTCTTCGTCTGTTTATTTCCTTATTTGTGTGTGTGTGTGTGTTTTTTGAGTCTGTGTGTGTTTACTTCTGTGTATGTATTCATGATTTTGCATGTTTATGTGTGTGTCTGAATTCTCTATCTTTCACTCTCTCTCTCTCTCACACACACTCACCCCTAAACTCTCTCTCTCTCTCTCTCTCTCTTTCTCTCTTTCTCTCCGTATGAAAGACCGAAAGAGGAAAATTTGAAACTCAGAAACTAATTGAAAATGAATGACACTAAGACGACAGAAAACAAAATTGATAAGAATGCAAATATGAGCAACGAAGGAACAAAACGCTCATTGGTGGGTTCCTTATATAAAAACGATTATCAGAAAATAGAGAAAAAAAAAAGAGAAAAGAGAAAAGAAAAATTAGGGGCTGATGAATGAGAAAAAAGAAGCAAAAAACAAAACCCCTAAAAAGAAACATATACAAAGCAAGAATTGAAGAAATTTATTGGAATATCGAGACAATAGTCATTCTGTCTTGTAAGTATTTGTGCACGTGCCCGAGAAATAAAGAGAAATAAAACGTCTATCATGGGGATATGTAAATATTTGTGCCCGTATGTAAATAGATAAACGTTCACATGCTTGAGTAAAAATTGTACATGGTAGCATATAAACCCAATCCCACTCTCTCACTCTCTCACTCTCTCTCTTTCTCCCCCTCTCTCTCTCCCCCTCTCTCTCTCTTTCTCTCTCTCTCTCTCTCTCTCTCTCTCTCTCTATATATATATATATATATATATATATATATATATATGTGTGCGTTAAAATTTGAAACTCTACTCAAAATAAACCCCTGTTATTACACAGAGGATGAGTCACTTGGCCTCGAAAGCATAAATAGAATAAATAATTAGAAAAAAATGGGAATGCTGCAAGAATTTAACCTGTGATAGATAAGATAGCCGCTTGAACGTATCGTTCGTCTTCCCATTGAGCCCAAGATTTCCACTCTTCCTGCAACAGCTTCATTAAAAAAACAAAAATGAAACAAAGCGTTTTTCAATTATTGGGTTAGAATGATAACCCCAGTAAAAGTGATTCAGCTTTTTTTACTTAGTGAGTGACATTGACGGAGGCATGTGCTCTCTTGGTGATCTGAGGGTATTTGTACTGTACTCTTAGAGATTAATCTGTCAAACCACAACATAACTCAGTTTTGAGCCAAAAAACGCTTCTCGATCCTTACATCCACGGTCAGAATCACTGCAGTAAATGGACTGCAACCAAGAACTTCTTGATTCTGTCCTCTTTTTGTTTAGCGAGCTGAAAGACGGACCCACTTGAGCAAGACTGCGTTGCCTTTTTTGTAGATAAATCTACAGAATTCAAAACCTAAAAAATTCGATGTTTATTTGTTCCCATTCGCTCACTGCCAGGCCAGTCAGAAAAATCCTGGTGAGGGTGCGTTATTAAACGGATATGGTGAAGAAATCATTTTTTTTCATGATGAATAACCTGATCGCTATGTCAGGTTCCTAATGCGAGCCCCACGTTTTTAAGGTAGTCCCAGACGGCCACCCATCGAGGCACTGACCAGACTCGACGTTGCTTAGCTTTTGCGATCGTACGAGAACCAGTTTGACCGACAAAATTTAGCCGTAACATACAAGTGATCACGGTGACTCGTTGAATGTTTGGAGCCAAGTTCAATTGTTGTAGTTATGTTTGGCTTTCGAAAGAAAGTATGAGTTGTTGCAAGATAGCTCACTATTGAATACAGAACCTTTTGCATCACATGCACAAGCACCTGCACCAGCAAAATTATCGTAGCGTACAATTGCTGCATTTAGTCCGAATGATATATTAGCATCCGTCACCGTTTGGAACAAAAGAAAAGCTTATTTAATTAGTTTGGGCTGCCGATGTTGTTATGGAAGTTGTGTTGATATTGTTAGATTCCCGGAATTGAATGTATCCCTCAGGCATATGGTGTTCATGCGATATGTACAAATACTACACACACACACACACACACGTGGATGTGTATATATATATATATATATATATATATATATATATATATATATATATATATGTGTGTGTGTGTGTGCGTGTGTGTGCGTGTTTGTGTATAAGTCGAAATGAATCATTCTCTCATAGTATTTGTACATTTCACATTCTTAAAATAAAGTAATGATCCTAACTGACCAAAGAGAAGGATTTTTACTTGGATTAAATTTTAGTAATAATGAAAAAATGAGTTCAAATGTATTTGGCTGAGGTGTATACTAACAGTTGTATGCACTAAATTGACAGTCCTTTTAAATAGCTCAAAATATTCCAGAAAATGGTGATATGGCTGTTGAAGCTTCCGATATGCTGATTGGGATAATTTGAATCGATTTCAGGTACACAACTGAATGTATTATAAAACTCAGAGCCAATTTGCTTGACATCATAGAGAAACGAAATAAATCAACCAATACCACAGGAAATAATGTGGATCTCCACAAGCCTGGTCCAACCATTGGAGTAATTTAATAACGCCGGAAGGTATCAGGTCCATCTGCGAAAACAATAGCACACAAGTATGATCCCACTCAGCCTTCAAACTGCTAAGGAAGGAGTCCCGTCTTATCTCCAAGGGATGAAGGTACCGTGGTGCAAATCAATTCGAGAACAATAGCAAAGGATCTTGTGATAATGCCGCAGGATAGTGGTACAAAAGTATTATATCGATATCACTTGAAAGAATAAAGAAGCCGCTGTTCTGAAACCGTCATGAAAAAGGCTACTGCAATGGGGATAAGGATCTTTCTTTTTTTGAGAAATTCCAGATGAAACTGAAATTGAAATGTTTGGACATAATGACTACCCGTTACATTTGGATGAAAAAGGGAAAAGCTTGCGAACTGAAAGGCACCATCACAACAGTGAATCACAGCGGTGGCAGCATCCTGTTTTGCCCGTTCTTGGCTACAGGAGAGGCTGGAGAACTTTGCAACATTGATTACATGACAAGGAAGGAAAATTATGTGAATATATTGAAGCAACATCTCAAGACATCAGATAAAGTTTAAAGCTTGGTCGCAAATGGGTCTTTCAAATACACGATGACCATTCTTCCAGTTGTGGCAAAATGTCAAGGTATTATAGTGTAACAACGTTAAGGTATTGCAGTGGCAATCACGAATTCCTGGTCTCATGCTAACAAATTGGTGGGTAAAATTAAGGGAGCGTGTGCAAGCAAGATGAGGGTTCAAACCTGACACATTTACGCCAGTTGTATCCAAAAGAATGGACCAACGTTCCAACAACATATTGGGATAATTTTGCGGAAAGCTACCCAAAACGTTTGACCCAAGTTTAACTACTTAAAGACCCTGCTACAAAGTACTGACTGTGTGTATGAAAACTACTGATGCGTTAGGAATGTGATTAAAGATATACAAATTGAGATTAATCATTGTATCTGTTATTATTCTGACTTTTCACATATTTAAAATAAAATGATGATCCCAACTTATCTTAGACAGGGGATCTTTATTAGGGTTAAATGTCGGACATTATGAAAGTTTAAAGCTTGAATGCTTATGGCTAAGCTGAATGTAAGCTTCTGAATCCAACTATATATATATACACACACACACACACACATACATATATATATATATATATATATATATATATATATATATATATATATATATATATATATATATATATATATATATATATATATATATATATATATATATAATTCTCTTTGCTTGGGTACAAGAGAATGCCTTTTTGAGTTCAATGAGCTAAGGCATTATCCAAAAGCTTGCGATTTAGATCAAAATATTAATAGCTAACAATATAGCTTAAAGTTTCATATCCAAAACATTTGGACAATACCCACACTTTTTGCACATGTTCCCTTGTATGCAAACAAAAAAAAATCAAGAAAGAACTATTTGAGGCCTTTTAACAAAGTATACATATTCATTTGCAAGCAAAGTATGAAAAAAATTTTTTCTGTATTGTTTACTTGGGTAAAAAAAACATATTAATAATATTCATAAAAATGACCATAAACTCATATTTCCATATTATTCAGGGTGATCAGAAGACAACGAACGGTATTCACCTTATCTAATCATTGATGGGCGCTGGAGTTAGAATAACTAACATAAATTACTTTTTCCAGGTTTGCTTATTATTGGAACCAATATAATCGGCAGCAAGACTTTATTCTTAGACTAGTAGAAAAGCTCTGATCTTCGCGAGATTTGAATGTCAATTTGCAAAAGATTTGGACGATCTAAAAGTGTTGCTCCCAGAATGATCGCTTGAAATAAAAAGTCAAATACGGTAGAATCTAAAAAAGGGGACTGGACGACCTTGCCAAGCAACACAGGTGGAAGTGCGCATGACGGTAAAAATATTCATGGAGGACGAATTCAGTATTACTGATTAGAATTCACGTGAGTTACAGGAGAATTCAGGTTTGCAATCGATCGTAGCAAGATAAAAATCTTTGTCCTCTTATAGACAAGCCTCTCATCAGGGAGTGTGTTTTCAGTATATTGCAGATTGCTCTTTGAACTCCTCAACCGTCGGGTCAAGGTTCACTTTGGTGTTGAATCCGGGTAAGAGTGTGAATCACAAGGTAGGCGAAAGGCTTGTCCCTCAATTTAAAAGTCGAATTTCGAATGTAGCAATAATGGTTTGCAGCGTTGTCTCAGCAGTTCGCATTGGCCCTCTGGCTCGTTTGCTCGACGAAGTGAATGCTAAAATCTTCAACAACTTTTTCGACGGTATGTCATTCCATACATCTCTCTAGTTAAGAATCTGTCACCCATTTTCATGACCTGGCCAGCCCGAAGCCCTGACCTCAATCCAATAAAAAATGTATCGAAGCTGACATTGGGATATTCCAACGTTTAGATAAAAAACACTAAACAAACTTGAACGATCTTTAGATGAAGATATATGGAACAAGATCACGCCCCAATTTGAAAAAAATAATTGATTTACATGAAAACAGACACTGATTTGTTTTAATGAAGAACTAAATACTGATTTTGTAATATATGCGTCGATTTTATCATATTTTGAAGTCTTTTGTTATTATAGATCTTTGGTTTCGTATGATAAAGCCATATCTTATACAAAATATGATCACATAGTCTAACAATAAACCATTAAAAAAATTAACAGTCTAGTTTATTTACCTCGGATATAACTATGGATTAACTATAATCTTCGTAGTCGTTCCTTATATTTTGCTCCCAACAGAATCTATCTACCTATCTATCTATCTATATCTATATGTATCTATATCTATATCTATCTATCTATCAATATATATATATATATATATATATATATATATATAGTAGAATGTGGATTCGCTACACAAACTAGCATATGTTTCTGCCCTCTTAGGGCCTCATTAGGCGCCTGATGAGGCCGTAAGAAGGCAGAAACGTGGTGTAATTTGTGTAGCGAATCCACATTCTACCATTAATTTCCAGTTCTACCCTAAAACAACTTAACTTCACCAGTAAAAAGTTGTATGTATCCAGCGCTCTATGAAATGAATTCCATTACATTTCAGAAGTGGCTTTATATTATTGATATATTATGTTATACTGCTAGCCTGATTTGTACCACATATACTCTGTGTGTGTGTGTGTGTGTGTGTGTGTATATATATATATATATATATATATATATATATATATATACACACACATATATAAATATATATATGTATGTACATACTAATGGAAACCAACAGCAAATTTGTATCACATCTTTATGATCTTAGAGTGGGAATGGTCTTATTGAATGAATCATTATATTTCCATACCTTCTTATGTGTAAGTTGTCTTTTTAGCGTTCTTAATTTAGATTTTAATTATGACCTCCTATATACCATTATTAGATTTTGTTTTAGCGTTTACATTTGAATTTGAATTTCTTATTTGCTTTTCATATTTTTCTGAAATTTGTTTATGAACAAAATTGTCAGAGTAGATTTCGATATTAATTAGTTATTCTTTGATTGATATCATTTTTGTTGAAGATTCTCCTAGATCTTTTATACATTTGTATATTATAGTAGAAAAATTTCATTTTCTTTTTTTTTTTCTTTTTAATACTTCAAATCGAGCTGATCGTTGTTGTTGTTGATATTTATTTAGTCATTAAAATTGTTGTTTTGTGTTTCATTGGAAATATCTCGTGCCATCAATTTTCAATTAACAAGTGATTTTTTGATAATGATTTTCTGCTCATGAGTTCTATGCTGTGCACTTTAGTTGTACGGAAGAGGAAGATTTCAGATAAAGTTTCTGCATGCCTGTGTTGACTTTAAAAAAATCCTATGTTTATTTTTTTAAGTGTGTGGTAATTTGGTATCTCAATAACGCATTTTTTATGATTGTTGAATTCAGTTTTGAAACTTGTCTTCGAAGCCCCTTTATAGAATTTATCATCGCCTGTTTCTCGTTCAAATTGCTCACATCATCACCTTATTCTAGTTACAGTTCTTTTTTATTTGTGGCAGTCATTAGAGATTTTACAGTTGAAAATCATTGTATTGCTATCTGTGATTTGTTTATTCATAATTATGTTGTTGTTTTTTTGATTATTCTAGTCAAGTCATCTATGCTTATTTTTAGAGTTTTTGTAAGTACCCTTCCGTCTTCAGGCAAGTGTTTGGTTATTAGGTTTCAAAACGTTTTTTTTTAATATTTGTTCTGTATTCAAACATTTGATTATTCCGTTTTTTTTCCCCTTCATATTATTCTTAGGGTTTTCAGTATAGGTCAGAAACAAATAACTAGCATACTCGAAGAAAATGGAGTCATAACAACAGACAGAGACAGAATTGGCGAACGAATGCGAGAATTCTACCAAGAATACTCCTAGACATGGGTAACTAAACAACGACCGGGATACGCAAGACGCTGACAATCAGTTCAAAGACTTCCCAGAAGTTACACCATGGAATGTAAAACAAGTTATCAAACAAACAAACAAAAAAAAAACACCTGGACCAGATAACATCACCATTGATCAACTTGAGAAATCTGGTAAGATTGTCTATAAAAAAAACTAGCTAATCTGTTTAACTTGTGTCTAAGACAGAGTAAAGTCCCAAGAGCGGCCATCATTATGCTTCTGCATAAAAAAAGAAACCCCAAAGACCTCAACGACTACAGGCCTATAAGCCTACACCACTGCATTTATAAACTGTTCACAAAAATCATCAACAATCGGATCACTAAAACACTTCATAAAAACCGACCATGCGAGCAGGCTGAATTTAGACGAAACTATTTGACCATGGACCATCTCCATTCAGTAAAACCAACTGAAGGAGAAAACATCAGAATACAAAATGCCACTTGCTGTAGCATTTATATACTTAAAAAAGCATTTGACTGCAGAAATTCCCTTGGTCATAAAGGCTATCACTCTACAAGGTGTAAACCCTATATACGTCAGAGTACTGTAACATGTATACAATCACTGCAACTTCATCATCAGGCTGCATAAGGATTATGAACCTTTCCATCACCAAAAACGATTTTCAGAGGACATTGTCTATGATGCAGTGAACCTATATGACCTTCAACTAATGCTAGATGAACTAAACGAAGAAAGCAAAAAAGTCGGTTTTCACATGAACATCAGTAGAGCAAAAGTCATGTACAACAATCACATTGAGAATAAGAAAATTATTGTCAAAATCGAAGATTCAAAACTAGGGAAAGTGGACTTACGACAACGAATCTCTATGAAATCCACAAAAGAAGAAGAACTCAAGCAGAGAATCACCCTACCCTGATGGCAAGCTTCGGGCAAAGCAAGCTCAACATTAAAAAACAAGACGATCCCAATAGTCCAAAAATGAAAGAGTATACAACCAATGCATCCTTCTGATAGCCGCTTATTGAGCTGAAATATGGAACCTAACGAAGAGATTAACTCGCAAGCTGAGAAGCATGCAACGGTAGCACGAGAGAATCATGCTCAACCTTACAAGACAGCACGATATATCAGAAATAAAACAGGGGTAAGAGAAATCATAGAATCCATTAAAAAACTCGAATGGCAATGGGCTGGTCATGTTGCGAGAATGAAAGACAGCTGATTGACATCACAGCTCATAACATTTATACCCAGAGACCAAATCGAGGCCGACAAAATACAAGATAGAGAGATGAAGTAGACAGATTCAGAAAATACTGGCTCCGCGAGGCCTATGATAGAAGAATGTGGCGGATCCTGGGGAAGATCTATGTCTACCGACGGACTTTAAAAGACTCGTGATGATTCTTGGGGTATTATTCGAATTTTGAATTTATTTCATTAAGCATTAATTCTTTTTAATGGCTCTCTTTTTTTTATCGTTTATCTCTTTATTTTGGGCATTATTAGAAAGTTTATTCGCCGTAGAAACCGTTTTTACTTCTAATCTTTGGTTGGCGGTTAGAATTTTAATGAATGTAAATAGTTAGGTCATTTGCTTTTTCAAATGGTTTATAAGAGTTATAACATTTAGGTTGACATCTGGAAGGTTCATTTCTTTCGATTGGGTGTTAATTTCAATCTTAAAATCTACTTCTTTGAAATTTTCAGTATCATGGAAACTGTTTTGAAGCAATCATATTTTGAGATAATCTTCATACTCCGTGGAAAAAATCTCTGTAATCTACCTAGGCTTACCACAGGGTTCTATATTTTGCAGTGTATCGGTCTCATTGAGCTTTGCGATAATTCTATAAACAGTGTAATCTTGCAAATTCAGCACAAGTGAGAGATACTAAAACGATGTACCAGACAATTGCCAATTAGGTACTCTCACTAAAAGCAACAAAATAACAGCTAATAGTACCGGTAACAACAAGCAAATGGTGATTCACAGTAGCAATAATTGACTAGGAACGATGAGGGTGCACTTTGTGTGACAGCTTGGCAGAAAATGATGTTCGTGCAACTTGGCATGTTTCATGACATTATGACAAATGTTAGAGATGAATCGCGAAGAGGACACATTAGTTTTACACCCCAAATACAGCTACACAAAATGCATACTGAATTTTTAATGTGCTCGATTTGAGAGGGCGAAAGTGTAAATTTTCCTCGGCTAAATATTACTTTTGGCGACTGTAGTGTGTATATATCAATGCCTTGAACAGTACTGTTTTAATCAGTGTGGGTTTTGATGTAGTACGGGTAAAGTATTGCTGTACAAAATAATGTAACTAACTATAAGCCTACAAGTATGACAGTTGAACGGTCCGGTTTTGAATAGTAAGGACATTTAAAAAAAATTCCATGCACTATTTAAGATATATATATATATATATATATATATATATATATATATAGAGAGAGAGAGAGAGAGAGAGAGAGAGAGAGAGAGAGAGAGAGAGAGAGATGCATGTATATATACATATATATATATATAGAGAGAGGGGGGATGCGCCAGGGTGGACTTGAAACGAAATGTCTTATTTTACTGATTTTACAAACCCATCTACAGCTCTACTAACACTGAAGATGCCAGACTTTTCCGCTGAAGATGAAGCCTTTTCACTTTGAAAGATGTTCATTAATAATCAGCTCCGTATACACAAAAGACTCAAGTTCTGTCTCATATTTCCACAATACAACTGTATGTATACATAATTGTCAAATTTTACTGTTGAATATGTTTAAAGAGAATCCAATCCAAGAAATTTTTGTGTAATAAGTATCCTTAAGGGTAATATCATAAGTTGGTTTGCATGCAGTCTGGAATTGAAACACACACAACTAATTTAATTCTCAGATCGGCGAACACTCAGTAAAAGTGATACGAACAACGAGTCACGTCTGCGGTTATACTTACTGATCCCTCATCATTAAATACGTTTTTCGGTAAGCCCTGTTTCAAAATTATTGAATGATGTTTAGTATGGAATAACATAAGCATTCAATATATTATGATAATGCCCTTTATAGAATAACAAACTGAATATATAATGTGAGCAATATGTTAAAATCATAGCTGAGAGGAAAGTGCTCTTTGATCAACACTGCTAGGATGACATGTTAATATGGCAGTTGTATGGTGAATAAATGATGATCCCAACAAAAGCATTAAAGAAAATTGAGTAAATCACTTTTACAGATACTGCAAAAAAAAGGTCACATAGTGTGTGTGTGAGTGTGTGTGTTTGTGTGTGAATATAGCAATAGCAACACATCCGTAGCGAGATAATGAGGATAGGTAATTTTATTTGATTGTATTTATTTTTACTTTTTAATTCTATCTTTCTTGGTCCCTGAGATGGTTTTTAAGGCCTGCAGCTGATTTCCACGTTTTTATTGCAAATCATACTCGTATTCCGCTCGACCAAAGCCTCTCCTTGATTAATTGCATTGCAACTTGCATGCAATATACATGATATATCTGGTTACACCTGACTACGGCCAGCAGACTTTATTAAACGCTAGACATGACAAGACGTCTGTCCGTCTTAGAGAACAAAATACGACTGCGATATTTTTTCTTCGTTTCTCAACTCAGAGGATTTTCTCCACTTTCCATCTTGAGAGTCGCACGAAGTAATTTTGCAAGATAGATGCTCTCAGCTTCCAATTTGACTCCTCAATCAAAGATCTATTTTCTCCAAGCTGTAGGATCATCTTCTAATCCCATTCAGTTCCCAGTATCCATCTTCATGCCTTCAAGATCAGTCTTTTTTACCTTTTCCTGGACCTGTTGTGGTAGTTCATGTTCCAACAGCTCTCCATCGAATAGTTGTCTTGGGAACCTATGATTTCCCATCTCTGCATGAGACATATCAAAAATAAAACTCTTACACTGCTTGAGCCCCTCCGTATTGGGTTCTGGTGGGAACGTTCGAGCCGTCTCACATGTCTTTAATGGGTACACCATGTGTCACAGAACTATATATACACACATATATACGTGTGTATGTGTGTGTCTGTGGTATATAGACATGTGCATGTGTGCATGTATATTTATGTTCGGTGTGTGAAAACAATCTTGTATTTCATTTTATCTGATTTCGTTTCTGGTCCAAGCATATCATAACTATAGTCCAATGTAGTCTCCTTCTGTAGATCTCACAACCGTTTCCCACCTTTCTGTTCTCATAACATTCCTTTCATCTACATTGGTCAGCGACGCTGGAAGAGGTATACGAATTCACACATTCTGTCTGCTTGTGTGTCAATTCAATATTTGCATAAGGCCTCATTGACACCTCGTGGAAGTCTGCACAATGGGCTACAGGTGAATTGATTTAATCTTGGAATGGATCCACTATTATCGCAGTTATCTCACCTGCATTGTAGTTATATGTCCATATCATATCATGTAAAGTTTTCGATGAATTTCAATGAAATTATCTTGAAGAGTAGATCATGGGGTAAGGAAAAATTGGTTGGATTCCATGGAGAGATACTTTTAAAATTTTTTTCCCCATACATTTTTATATTTACTTTTGTTTTTCTATTCAACATCTTAATGAATTTCAATAACACTTTGTCGAAGGGTAAGCCATAAGCTCAGAAAGAATTGGTTAAATATGGGGAAGGGTTGATCCAGTAATGTTTTACAGTTATCTCCTGTGCATCACAACTATGTGTGCACTGAACTGATTTTCAATCAGTTTTAGTGATATTAGCGCGAGTGGAGTCGCGTTTTCTCTGAGTGTTTATTATTATTATTATTATTATTATTATTATTATTATTATTATTATTATTTGCAATCTCCTATTATTATTATTATTTTACTTTCTGTCTCTGTCTCTGTCTCTCTCACACACACACACACTCGAACGAGTACTGGAAATAATTCTTTCTTTTGAAAAAACAAATCTTAGTTATGATATTTCTATTTAATCATGGTCCTGATTTCAGGATTAGATCCTAATATCTCTTCTACACTTCGGCATCAACATCCCAGGAAATCCCATCGATTCTAAATCCCCTCAATAAGCCTGAAAAATTGAGCATAACCAAGAGACTGAATCTCTAACCGAGACCTGTTCAACGTGCAAATGAGATAATCATGCTCACAAAACATGAACAGAGATGACAAGACCGCACTGTATATTAGAAAAAAAAGAGACCAGGACATTATAGATTACTCATGTAAACTCAAATTGCAATGGGCTGATCATGTTGCAAGAATGTTAGACAACTGCTTGACATCACGACTCCCAACATGGATTTTCAGAGATCAAAAGCGGAACCGAAGGTGGCAGAATACAAGATGGAGAGACGAACTGAGCAGAGCGAGGGAGTATTGACTCCGTGACGTCAACGATGGAGAAGTGTGGCGAACCCTGGCAAAGATCTTTGTCCAACGACAGACGATAAAATATTGACGATGATGATTTATGTAAGGTTAATTTTCCGATTTTTTTCTTGCTGCATATTTTCTTTATAATTTGCAACTCCATTCTCTACTCTCTCACTCACTTAGCATTCATTCTCCCTCTCCCCTCTCTCTCTCTCTCTCTCTCTCTCTCTCTCTCTCTCTCTCTATATATATATATATATATATATATATATATATACATATATATATATATATATGTTCTGTACAAGGGGTATCTTACCATATAACGTCGATGGAGGTGGAGGACAAACAAGACATCTTTCATCTTCTCACCGATGACACGAGGTTTGTAAGTAGGAAGCAAATAGTCAATAAACTATAATGGTGCAGTACAATTATTCTATCTAAATAAATGAATGTCCACATATCAAAAGACTATCATTTTTCCTTCCATAGTCTCAGCCTAGGATTAAATCATGCGTCTCCATCAATTGTGAAGTGCACCACCTAACATCAGGATCATTCTGTGGGTCGTATTTGCTTGTACTTCAAATGACAGGTGTGATGTCTGTAGTGCATTAAGATTTCCGGTAAGATATATTCCTGATATGAAATATTGTGCCATTGTTCGAAATATGCAGTTTTGTCTTTAACCCTGGAAATATACACCCCACCCTTGAAAAGTGGAAAGAGACGCAAGTTTTTGTTCTCTCTGTAGTCCACCAACAAAATTATTCACCATCTTGAATATTTTTATATAGTTATGTAGTTTCGATTTTCTTTTATTATTTACTAATTATTTAGTCCTGACGAAGTAGCCTATTTTGGGGAGAAATTACAAAAAACAAAAAAACGAAATGTAAAACCTATTTTTTCCACTATGCATTTGTATAAATTCTCCAGAACATCATACTAAAAGTCCAAAGAAATCCTAGTTGAAAATCCTAATTGACGGCCATTTTGAAAAATGGCCACCAATTTATCTCCCCGTCGGAAAGTGGAAGTACTCACATTTAGTGGGTAAATTTTTGATAACCAGGTTGAATCTTATCTAAAGAACATCCAGATAAAAAAAAAACCTGAACATTACAAGTTTTTCTAAGATATTCAAGGGCAGCCATTTTAAATTCAGTATGGACGACAGTAAATGCACATTATGTCTTGATCATCATGAAAAGATCCATGCCCGAATTCAATCACGTCTCTTGAAGCCTATCATTTACCTTTTCACAAAATCTCATCAAGTCCTTCCAGGAGATATTGTGTGGATACGCAAGGACGAATTCAGACATTTATTGAAAAAATGAACCTGGAATATTTCTCAATCAGATAGAAAAATTTCTGAATCAACCAGAAAAAATCAATCATGTATTCCTTATTATATAACAATCACATCTTCCCACCACAAAATTTCATTGGAATTCCTTGAGAACTTTTGGGGATATCAGGTACACAGACTGGAATGACTACGTAACTGTATATAATATTAAAAACGGAAAAAATTTCTCAATCACAAACAGATTCCTGGATCCCTCACCCCTTGGCCAACCTTTCCATCAAATTTAATTGACATTCATGACGAATTAATTCTGTTATCGTATGGATAGACAGAAGTGAATTCGGAAATTTAGAAAGAAAAACCTGAAAAATATCTCTCCATAAAAACGATTTTTCATATTCCCTTTTGACTGTCTCCACAGGATATCTCTGATTGATAGATAATCTGCTTTAATATTTGATTCATTCCTTCATTTCTTTATTCGCTCACAATCCCCACAATATCTCCCAAAGTTTTCAACAAATTCAATCAAACGTATTTGAAGGTTGTGCCACATGATAAAAAAGAAATGATTAAACTTTTGGATGGATCGAGGAATCTATTCTTGAATGCGAGATGCATTTTGCATTGAAAAGAAAAAAACAAAACATTTCTGTATCTGCTCCTGTCTATCATTACGATATCTCTAAAAATTATTTATGAATTTCAAAGAAACTCTATGGATAATTCACAGGGTAAGAAAAAAGTGATTACATTTTAGGCAGATATTTCTCTCTTTGATGTTTTAGATATCTCAATGTTCGATTGTGTCTGTTTATCTAATATTACTCAATTGATTTCAAGTAAGCGATTTAGAAGCGTATGCCATTTCCGTCCCCATGATTCTGTCCCCACGATATCTCGGAAATTTTTCAATTAATTTCAATGAAATTCTGGGGAAATGTAAGACACAAAGTGAGTGAGGAAAAAAACTGAACAGATTCAGACTAATAACTGTATGTGTATACTGGAATACATACTTTAACGATTTGGGCTTATTGCTTAATTTGTCTTTCTTACTCCTTCATGATGGACCGTTCTTTTTCTTTCAAGTTTCAAACTATCGTCTTAAGCTTTTATTGTCTGAATTTTTTAAAATTCGAAATTCTTTTTTACTTATGTTTTTTTTATATATATATCTGAAAGCCATTCAAACATAACTGTCAATGAATCATAAAAAAACATTTAAGAAAACATCAATTTTTATTGAAAAAAAGACTAAGGACACACATAACTCAAATTAATCGACAAAACATTTCGACGTCATCTCCTGAGCAGATCTAAATATTGAAGAGTAAGCTCAAACAAGTCCATGCTACAACCAGCATTTGATAAACAACTGCGGGTACATAGCTGCAAACTGTATGTGCAGTAAGCGAAACGACCTGAGGGTACTTTATTAATGCCAGAGTGATCACTCTGTGGAACGGACTCCACAGACAAGCCTTTACATCAAATGTAACTTTGAAAATGATATTGGCGAAAGAAAATCACTTTGTTCTTCAACTGATAAAAAGAAAAAGCCCATATCGAACAAAATCATAAATACTCCCTCTACTGGGATACCAACTTGGCCAAGAATGTCATACCCTGTGTTACCAAACAATTGGTACTTGAAAGTATTGTTAGTACATCGCTCCTTCTTTCTGGCTTTCTTTCCAATACCGATTTTTTTTCTTCTTGTCTAGCAATTTCATTGTACTTAGTTCAATTTTACTAGATATCCCAATAATGTCACCTTTATTTTTTCATTAGATTCCTCAAAAACCACTGATCCAAACAATTTCGAGACTGCACTGATTTTAGTGCTGACTAATATATCAAATTTCAACTTACATAACTGCTAGTTCTCGGGTAATCGTGATGTATGCATGAAGATTTCTTCAATTGTTATTCTCATTCTGTCTTTCTTTTGAGTTGATACCGTAATTTTGCAGCATATAAGACACCTCCCTATTATTTTTTTTTCTTTTTTTAGCAGTATATCATATGTATTCATTCAGATATTGCCTAGGTCCTTAAATTAAGTCTTTTCGTAGATCTGAAGCAGAATACCAAAGCTGAGCTTCCCTGTGAAAGGGGCAGGAGAAATTTCGATGATAGGAGTTTGAAAAAAAAAAGAAAGTTTTATATGCTGCAAAATGATTTATTCACTAAAGACTCTTTAAATTTCAACGAAGGAGCTAGATAGAAAATTTGTGTTCTGCCAATCTTTGAAGTACGTTCGGCCTATCGGATTCTCTTGAAAATTAGTTATATAACCAATAGCAAATATATTTGCTTTGGCACACGTACAAATCTGAGGGAAAACTATTATGATTTGAACAGCTTTGTTGAAGTCACAAGAGGAGCCTCCGGAAAACAAAAAAACAAAAGTAACGTACAAAAGAGTCAGACAAGGATTTTGAAAAAGGATATGAAGGGTTCAAATTTGACAGAAGTGGAACCAAATTATTCTTCAAAGCAGTTTTCTTATACATCGTTAGACAATGGTCTACTAACTACTGAACCGATGCACTGACCGGGTGGCTGCTGGCTTGGAGAGTTCTGTTTCCTCCCAATGCCTTTTTTCTAACAGTTCGTACAATCCAAATCTCTCCCCGCCTCGCCCATTAAACATGATGCCCAACAATGGTTCTTAGAGTCTTTTTTTTAAAAAAACTGTTCTTGTTTTGTAGCAACCATTTATATTCCAATCGTTGTCTGTTGGCTTTTAGGAGCCAATCAGGTATTGAAATCTGGGATTTTCTTGAAGAGAATATAATCAAGGATAGAAGTACAAAAATGCGTTTCATTCCTCAAAGTATGTGCATCTGGAAACACAGGCAAAAATGTATTTATGCATAAATACATTATAATCGTATCATTAAAATATAATACATCATCATCATCATCATCATCATCAGTTTCAGCGTCCGTCGGTGGACATCGACCTTCCCCAGGATTCGCCACTCTTCTCTATCATGGGTGTCGTGGAGCCAGTATTTTCTGAATTTGTCTAGCTCGTCTCTCCACCTGATATTCTGCCGGCCTCAGTTCCACACACACACACACACGTGCGCGCGCACACACACACACACACACACACACACACACACACACATATATATATATATATATATATATATATATATTTGGTACATATAAATATATATCTTTAGATATATGTACAAGGTTTAAATGAAATTTATATGAACATAATTGAGAATATATACGAAAATGGGACCATAATAATTAGACTTCATAAAGGTGGTAATACAATAAAGATTGTGAAAGGAGACACCGTATCGCCCAAACTCACTACAGTGAGACTTTAAAGCACCTTTCGGAAAACAGACTGGGAAAACGTGGGAGTAAACATAGACGGAGAATATTTGAACAATTCAAGATACTGTGATGATAATCTATTAACATCAGAAACTGCAGAGGATCTACAGAACAAGTGAAGTGATCTAAATAGATAAAGCCATCTCTAGATGAACAGAACAAAGACAAATGAAATGCTCAATTAAAAAGACCCAAAAGAGACCATAAGAATAGACTGTGAAGCCTTCCTCGATGAATACATTTACCTGGGTCATGCTATAAAGATAGAGAAATGCCACAGAGATGAGATAAGATCGGATAGACTATTGGCTGGAAAGCATCTGGTATGGATAGAGACACACAGAACAGCAAACTATAAATATCTCTAAAACGGAAAGTATACAATAAATGCTTAATACCAGCGTCAGTGTACGGCAGTGAAATGTGGAAACTTGCAAAATCACTTGAAAATAAACTCATCATGGATATTAATGGAAAAAGCAATTCTAGAAATAATCCTTAACCGCAGAAAAAGATCAACGTGGATCCGAAAGAGGACCTGGGTAAAGGATATCGTAAAAGTAATTAAGCAAAAAAAATGGAGATGGGCAGGGCATACACTGAGAAGAAGGGACAATAGATGGGATTAAAGATTAACTGATGGGTGCCTGTGGGACAGCAAACGTAGTAGGAAATAGCTTGAAACAAAATGGAGAGATGAGATAGGAAAGTCTAACATGGCAGGGGTTAGAGCAATCATGGTCGTTATGGAGGCGATAGGAAAGGTTTTTTGTCCAGCAGTGGACTTACAACAGCTGATCACCAACACACACACACACACACACACACACACACACATATATACACACACATACACTCACTCACACAGACATATATATGCATTTCCAGTGGGAAAAACAGTCTAAATTCTGTTTACATGAGCATTGCATTGAATAATTTGTGTGGTATAGACATGCCCATAGACATCATGCAAATTTGGGAAAGATTTTCCGAATTTTTCTACTTGCAATCGCGTAAAGCTGTTCTACAATCCATTAGACTTTCCTATTGTGGATGTTGTAAGTACAAAATCATTCGCTTCGTGTAAAGCAGATTCAAAAACTGAATTACTTGCACTGCATTGTGATACAAAATTGCTAAGCAAATCATCAAAGGACGATACTGCAACAAATTACGACACATCAACGAAATAATTTCCAACTCTGAAGAGAAAAATATGTTTAGTTATGCAGTAATCAGAAAAGAAAATATAGCCAATATTAGCCAAAAACAAAAAATGGCTACCGTATTCTCGACCCATTAAACCAATGATATCCAGATGATACTCTAAATTTATTATGATTCCCCAATCTGTTTAATTATCAAACAACGCTTTTTTTATTACAAAGATTATCTCCCTTCTTTATGAAAATCGATGGTTCCCTTTCCGATAGTTTTGCAAAAAGTTTTTCATAAACTTGGCAAGAAAACAAAGCACCTGATTGTGACTGCTTGTGCAGCTTTTTGAAAAAGGTTTGCCATCAGTTGGAAAGTATTTGAGGCTAGCAGTTTTCTGATAAGTATTACAGCGCTCAGATCTTTTCTGACTTCCACAATTTAGGTTTGACTGATGCCGGTAGGATGTCACATGCTGCCTTTATCAGTGAACCTTTCCTCTTTGCATACATAGTTTGGTGTCATACCATGTTACTGGCTTCCATTTGATGTTTCCTTGGTTCCTTGCTTATATATATGTGTCGCATGCACAGGCTCCATCAATGGAGCTATTTATTTGGACATAAAATGTAGCCAATTTTACCCATTTCAAAGCCCCCTGAACACCGTTCCTTCTGTTTATTGTGTTTTCTTTGGACCACCAATGCTGTGAATGGAATCCATCTTCTACTTTCCAAACCAACGCAAAACAAAACCACTTTTTAATCTTAAAAGATGATTATGTATCCTCTGAAGCAGTGCTCTTTAAACTTTCTGTGATTTGCACCCACTAATATAAATTATGCGAAGAATACACCTCTGATATCCAAAAAGCAAAAATGACATGATAATCCACGTAAAACAAGAAATCGAATTGAAATCTATATTATGATAATCCGTTTTATGCTTGTAGGTTTGAGTTTTACTGCAACACAGCACACCATAACGTAATTTAGGATAATATCGTTGAAAAGGTCTAACTTTAAAGAATAAAGCAATGTCCAAGACAATTCGAATCTCTCTCATAATATTATGGGGTCTGCATTTGCGTACAAGAAAATAATAGTGATAGAATTTTTGTATGTTTGCAAGTTTGTTAAAAAAATGAAATGAAATTCATATCCACATTGGAAGAAGAAAGAAATGAAAAAAAAATGATACTAATTAAAGTAATCATACTCGGGGAATAATGATATCTTTATTCCGTACAATATATATATATATATATATATATATATATATATATATATATATATATATATATATATATATATATACGTATATATATATATATATATATATATATATATATATATACGTATATATATATATATATACATATATATATATATACATACATATATATATACATATATATACATACATATATATACATATATATATACATATATATATATACATATATATATATATATACATATATATCTATATCTATATCTATATATATATATATATATATATATATATATATATATATATATATATTCAACATTCTTATACAGAAGTCATTTTCTTTAATAGAAAAAAAAGTAGGTATTATTTCATGGGGAGAAGTCAGCAAAAAGCGGAGGGGTAGAAAAAGCGAATGACGGAAGGCTGAACTCCGAAAACATTTTTTTTTTTACATACAGATTATTTCCATCCGATCATGTTTCAGAGCAGCTAGTGATCCATGAAAATAATGATTCCTAGATTCTATAAGAAAATATTTTTTACATGTTTTAATAGAGAAAAGATCGAGACAGAACGAAAAAACATTTTTGAAACTATACCTTTTTTTCATTTCCTCCATTGAAAGTCAAAGATTCCTTTCTTGCTCGCTAAAACTTCAAAGGTGCAGAACAATCATAAATATTATTGAATTTTTTCTCGTGGCCTATGTCGATTCTTTTTACTTGATCAGGTCTAAGAAACGCTAGTGATCCATGAAAATAATGATACTTTAATTCAGTTAGAGACATTTTACGTGTTTTCATAGAGAAAACAATTTTAAAAGTTATTTTCTGCAAAATTTATTAATCTCCTCCGTTTCTCTAATTCTATTCCACCTCTATCATTGATATCATAAAACTAGATTACAACTACATTGTAACGTTTTATATTGATGCTAATAGTTTTTTTCACGATACTGACTCTATATAACTTTTTTACCAATAAAAAATCGAAAAAAACAAACAAAAAAAAACCAGCTTTTTGTCTAAGCCTTTTCAAGTTCGTCATCAAATAGAATGTTTCTTACTGATATACGGAAATGAGAATAAAAAATATACGTTTTTTACACACATTAATCATCTGTTTAAAAAGCACCGGCGAACCAAGGAGCTTATAACACGGATAGACGGGTTATCAAAGATTATCATTAGTACAGGCTTAGGAGTTAAGGGAACTATGAAATTTCAATCTAGTCCGAGTTTGCTCAAGGACCAAGCACCATTTTGCTACAAGGATAATATTCCAAAGTTAGCTGAAGCCGTCGGAAATGAGTATATTTTGATAGAGTTCTCTACTCTTTTTCTTCAGAGAAATACCCATCGATGTTCTATTGTAATTTCACTTGATTTGTTGGTTTTGGAGATATGGATCGTTCGATTCGATGGGGGCTGTGCAAAAACTAAATTAAGGGCGTTTAAATTAAAAGAAAATAATGGATCATTTCCATTTGATGTATTGGCTTGTACTGATAATTGAAACAAAATTCAGAACAACCAGAACCGTGAAAACTCTAAGGTTCACGTGTTTTCTGAAAGCATAAAAAAGTAACGTCAAGAATTGGAAAATATTCACATTTTGCTGGATCACCGTTCAGTCTATTCAAATTAATTCCTACTAATTTGAAAAACCAATACTCATAATTTACTCATTCAAACCAGCAGGCATAGTACACAGTACGACAGCGGCTGAATCATTTTCTCAGTTTTCAACTAGCTACTATTTCACAATAGGAACTTCTACTGACTTGAAAATTTGTTCACAGACTCAACTTATTATGTAGAGTCAAGAGAGAAAAAAAGATTATCAGCCTAGCTTTTCGAAATATATATTTTTAAGGGGAAAAAAGTGGAATCAAAACTTTATCAGTATTTCCGGGAAGCCATTTTTAACCAATCATTAAATCGGAACCAGCTCTATCGTGAGCTTTGACTGGCAAAATAGTACGTTAGTTTAATATACTACAAAGTGTCGATATTTGAATTTTCTTAGCTTTTCTTGATCCTGAGATAGGAGGTTTCAAAAATGGACCGTAATAAAAAAAATAACGACAAACGTTAAAATATATTCTATTGCCCAATTCATATGGCCTGAAAATTTCCCCGTAATTCGTCAAATAATCCCCCTCATTAGTAAATCCTGGCCTTTATTACAAAGGATCACTTTCACTTGAATGAATTTTCCGACATCAATGGGGGTTTTGATACGTCTGCCTACAGAACAAACTCCAGTAATACTGTGTAATAATAATACCTAAAATTGGCCCATTAATTTAGGTCAGCGGACACCACGTTGAGAACTGCTGGCCGATTTTGGCATTTTGCTTCCCATTTTAGAATCTCAAACACGTATCGGTCAACCTCCCTTTTATGTATGAAAAACATCAAATCCTATCAAAGAAGTCGTCTCTTCAACATTATTTGGAAAAAGCAACAAAACGACATAAAAAAAGAAGCTAAGGATGGAGTAGCAAAACAGACGGCAAACGCAGAACAATGTGAACAGAAGGAACTTCCTGAGAAATCCAGAAAACGGATACAAAATATCACAGACGATAAATCAAGTACTTGGCAACGCAA
>OY735210.1:15085259-15155259 GCA_963457665.1 Thysanoteuthis rhombus
ACTTTGCCACACTTACACGTCTCACCTTCTTGACCCGCCCTTTCTTTCGCTTAACTCATTCGGAGTCCGTTTTCCTCTCTATCCTGGCCATTGGCAGGGCATTTTTGTTGCTTCAGAGTTTGACCCCGGCACCTAAACTTTCCACCCAAACTACCCATTTCAACACTTGGCCGGTTGCATACTATTTTTAAGAACAATAACCAGACAAAAACATTAACCTTATTCTGCGAACTGAATCTCATCGTTAACTCATTCATCCGTATCAGACGATGGTATTCTCCTGAAATGTAGGAATAAAAACTTCCCCATGTACTGCGATTGCAAAAAGTATCTGATTCCTGACAAAAAAATATTTTCAACACTTTTATACTGCTTCGAATTTGGTAGAATTTCGACCGAAGATTTAAAAAATACAAAATTCAATCAAAAATCTTGATGCAAGATTGAATATTGAAGAGTTATCTACAAAAATCAGGAATTTTTAGTCCGAATTCCGTCAGTTTTGAAGATGTAAATGTATCTGGTGCGTTCTGCGCTCGCTGTAGTCATTTTAAATAGCATAAAACAAGTAATTCATGAACCGCCAGGGTGAATATCCTTATCACCTTTTTGACCAAACGAATGAGAACGTTGTTTTGGTGTATTTTGTTACCTACTAATCGTGAGTTCATTCCCTTGATCGGACTACCGAAGTCAAATACTCTGTGGGAATAGGTTACGAGACGACATAACAAGCGACGAAATAACTGATACCAGATACAGGGGCGGACCAGATGGTTTTCAAGGATTTTTGTAAAGTTGTTTTTAATTTCTTTATTTATGCTGTTTCTTTTCGTCTTGATAATTGACAACCTTCTCTTCTCCTTCAGGCAGCCAGAAGTTCATAGAAATGAGTTTTACTAATCATTATTTGTCAATTTTTTTGTAATATACTTATATAACTATGGTATTATCTTTTGTACGTGGAAAAATCATGATGGTAAAAAATTAGCTGAACAGGCTGGATCCACCCCCTGAGATATACTCCAGAATGGAAAGAATAGTCTATCCCAGTAAATTAAATAAAGTGTTTGGTTCAAGATTCACATATTCTCGATTAAGCAGCCGTGTGCTTACTATGAATAACGCATACAAAAATGCACTCGGATAGGGTTCAAAATACAGCTGAGACACTTTTTTAAAAATTATTTTTTATGAATGTTTATCTGTTCACTTCACAATGATGCCCTTGAAAAAGGGATGAACCTGTTTTTCCTCTAAGGTATAGGGAAAATAGCACAGGGTGAAGTGAGTGACACCACTTCAGATGCTTCTCGCCTCTCATTCTATTTCACATTATGCAAACGGGTCGAGTATTCAGTTATGTGATTTGTGAAACCTATGCTGGGGCGACTGAAGTGATAGCCAGCGTAAGGGCCTTACTTATGCTGGCTGTCGTGCTTATGAGACTAACTGAATTACTTGACAATACGTGTAAATGTCTGTAAGCGTTAGATCCGCTGAACATGTTGGTGTATGTGCTATTTCGTGTAACTTCTGCGTGCAGATAATTAGCTTAACGTATAAGTATATTCCATATCATGTTTGTATGTATGTGTATGTGAGTGTTTATGTTACGTGTGATGATAAGTGTGATACTGTGCTATGTTTGTAAGTGTGTTAATGTTTATGATTAAAGTGTAAGGTTATGTGCTATTTCATGTCACGTTTTGGTGTCTGCCTGCGTGTGTTGAGGGTTCATGATAAGAACGAACGTGCTCGTGTACGTGTTATTTCGTTCTATACTATTCTTGAGTGTATGTGCAAATGTCTATTAGGGTTTATAATTAGTTCGAACACGTACTCCTATGTGTTATTTTGTGACATGCTTGTATGTAGGTGCATTCGTATGTTGAGATTTAGTTCGTAATTGTAAGTATGTGTGTAATTTTTTGCAACGTTTTGGTGCGTGTGTAGGTGTATGTGTATGCGCGAGCAAAACAAAAATAAAACGGGTGTGGTTGGTTGTGGTTTGTCTGACAAGAAATGAGACCCGGTGCGAGATTAGAGTTGACTGCTGAAAAATGCTGACGGGAGGAGGCGGTGTTGTTGTTTGAATCGTAGTGGTATTGATGACACAAGGTCAGTGAAGCCTTGCCGGGTGGTAAATTTCAAAATAGTTGAGGATAATACTCAAAGATGAAAAACTGTCATAATGAAGGAAACAATTGAAAGAGATCGAGAATAACACTGGAGATGGGACAGGGAGAAAATAAAAAGAGAACCTCCACCTGCCCCTGAAGAGTGATAATTAAGAGAAGGAAGAAATAAGAAGAAAGATTGAGAGTGAGACATGATTGGAAAATGAAAATATGAAGAAAGATTCGGATAAACCATAAAATGATTGAGGAGTTCCCTTACGCTATCTACAGTTTTGGTCGTGTCGATTTGGGCTCTCCAAAACGCTTTATTACTTATTCGACTCTTTCGCGATATGTGAATTAGACTTCGAGGTGACAATTAAACAAAGTGACATCCCTCCACTATTCTATTATTTTAGGGGAATAAATCATGCCCTTCCCAAGGGCATTAGTCTGAACGAGATGCACTTGGTCAAAATTCAAGTTTGAGAATTGCAATAATAAAATCAGCAGTAATATATTATACATATATATATGTATATATATATATATGTATAATTTACTATCGTTGATTTTACTATCACAATTTTCAAACTTATGCCATGTGCATCCCGTTCGTACTATACACACACACATATATATATATATATATATATATATATATATATATATATATATATATATATATATTGATAATTGAGTCATCCACAGCTGTTTCATTGTATTACTACTTTTCAGTGTGGCTTGTGGCCATAGACTATCCCTTATCCATCCAGTACTACGAGGCAGGATCGAAACCTTCGCTTCAGACCAAGAGGCTGGCATTTTACTCCGGCCCTACGCAGATCCAGACAGTCAGTAAGGCTGAATTTAAGCGATATATTTACTTATTGAATTTCTGAGACAGGATGTATAGGTATTTAGTCAAGATGTTTCGCAAAGAGTGACCCCGACATCATCAGTAAGATGGAGATGCTGTGTGTTTGGGTCACATTATGTCGGATATAACCTATTCGATAATTACTCACGCACACAAATATATATATATATATATATATATATATATATATATATATATATATATATATATATATATATATATATATATCAGTTCCTCACATAATGGAATCACCATAACTGGCCTATCAGAAGAAGTTTTATCTTAAAATCATCTAAAATTTCCCGAAAATAGATCATTTATCTAAAATTATCTAAAATAAGTAGATCTTCAACTTGAAATTACTTAAAAAAAAAACAGCACAACATTATTAGTGTAAAATGATGCGTTGAAAAAACAAAAAAAGGGCGTTTTTAGATTATGCCTCTGGTGGTGTACAACTTCGATGGTTGTAGCCACGAGAATGTGACCAGGAAACACACACAGGCGGGCCATTTTTGAGGCTTCGGTGATTCGATAATAAGAATGAGCTAATTAGGATGAGCAGCCAAAGTAAAAACAAGTTCAAGGGGGTGAGAAGAAAAGTAGTATCAGTGGTAATAACAACAACAGAGAAGAAAAGAGGGGGGTAAAACAGGAAATGCAAGAACCATAACAAAAAGATGGTAACAAAAGAAGAAGGAATGGTTTAATAAAAGTGAAGAGCAAAGAAGAAGACAAAAGAGAAAAAGAACATAAAGAAAAATGAACAAGAGCAACAAAAATAAAAATAGAAATAAAAAAATAATAAAAGAAAAGAGGACAAAAAAAGAGGAGGAACAACAAGGAATGAGAAAATGGAAAAAAATACAGGATATGAAGGAACGAGAAAATTAAAAATTAAAAAATGCAAAAAGGGGGGTGGGCACCAGAAAGGAGAAGAAAAAGAGAAGAGAAGAAAAATCTATAGAGGAACAGGTGAAAAAATGAAGAAAGGAGAACATAGAAGGAGAATAAGAAAAGACAGAACGAGTAACAAGGGGAACAAGGGGAAGACACAGCGATCAGAATGGAAAATGAGGAGCTGAAGAAAGTAAGCCACTACATCTACTTCATGCAACAAATCTCCATGGAATTCTAAAAAGAAGAAGAAACCAAGCAAATAATCCTACCAGGTTGGCTCGACCTTCAAAACAGAAAATTTCCATCAATCCCGTAAAGAATTGTATACAACTAATGCACTTTCCCGATGGGACCTAAGCAAAAGATGACCCACATGCTGCAAAGAATGCAACACGCACCAAAGAGAATCGGGATGTGTCTTGGATTAAAATGTAGAATCTGTTCCACAGACAAATGGGCTGGTGATTACGTGGTGGTGTGTTCAGTTGCAATAGCAAAGGGGGACAGTGAGGCTGCACATTTCTAAGCGCATTTGGAACCCTCGGACAAGTCCTCTTATTATTACTCCGTCCAGCTGCGGTTAAGCAGTTCACCTCAGGGCAGTGGTTGTCCCATTGCACTCAGAGAGATAGGTCAGGCTCGGCCCGACGCCTTAGCGACATCGGTTGCTGTGGCTGGAGCTATTTTTGCAGGTGCTCCGTCCCACATTTAACTCGACCTTGTGTCATATCTTGCTTTCGTAGGTGCGCGGGTAAATAGGTGCTCAAGATCACAAGACAGCAACAGTATATTGAAGAGAAATAGGAGTCGGATATAGGGACCATTAGAAAACTCAAATGTCATTGGTTAGGCTCGTTCCAAGACTGGCAGACAACCGCTTGATAAAATGACTTATAACTGATACCCTAAATGATTAAATGCGAAAACATAGCCTGCGAAATAGGAGACTGGGTGTCTGAACTAAACAATTTCAGAAGGCATTAGCTGCACAACGCCCATTATAGAGAGCTTTGTTGAATTTTGAAGAAAGTCTGGGTCCAATGACGGACCTTAAACGGCTGATGATGAAGGAGAGAAAGCATTTGAATGAGAAAAGAGATAGTTCTGGAAAAGAGAGGAACATTATCAATAATTGCATACTGCTCTTTATGTTCATCTTAAATTTTCAGTGTTTTTTTTTTTTTTTTCTCATCGCAACTTTACTTGGATCGGATTTCTTTGACAGCGAATAAACAGCGAAGATTGGAATCTACCAGTTAACAAAACATAGCGCATGAGATTGGAGTAGAAAGTAAGTTTAAAGGTTTGGACTTCTGCCTGCAACTAATTTTCTTTATCCTCTTGGTAAAAGCAGCAAGGCTTTATTTTATTTGGCTTTCCTCTGGCATCGACGGACGTGGGTTCGAGTCTTACCGAAGACTTATTCTTCATTTCCAATCCACAATATTTACTGACTGCTGAAGGAAGCTGGCCTGTGTGAAATTCCTGTAAAAATGGAATGAAGAGCTATGATTAAGGTAAATAGTAATATAAAAGATTATTAATAATGATTGACTATACTTATTCTAAAAACAAATAAAAGGAGGAACAGTTAAGGAGAAAAACGAGATGGTGAGAAGATAAAAACCGAAAAAAAGGGAGAAAAAGAACAAGAATAGGAAACGAAGGAGTAGGAGTTAGGGAGCTACAGAATTTGACAACAAAAAGAAAAAAAAAAAGAAGAAGAAATGAGAGAAAAGCGTGGTTGTACAAGGGTCAAACTCATTTGCTCCATTAAAATCTAAAAGGTTAACAAAACAGAATTCATCTCTCCATACAATATTATATGGTTTGGGGTGAGGTTATAATCATGACAAACGAAAATCGAGTCAATTAAGTCTTACAGTAATAGGCGTTTGACAAAGTCGACTGTAGCAGTAACGGAGTAAACCCCAGTAGAAAATCCGATGGGAGGCACTATTTTAATGGAGAGATACTGCGTCACGTTGTCTGGCATCCCCTGTGGTCATACTGATCTCCAAACGTATTGAGCACCTTTGGAAGTCTTGAGCGCGGATGAGAGAGAACAAGCGGCATTGTGGCACAGCACTTCCTCCCTAGAAAGCGCCCAGGCATAGCAACTCAAGCTCTCAAGACCCTACCTACAAAGAGGATGGTGTACAAAGGAAAAACTGAAATAGTCTGCACAGATATGGTCCTAAGCCACCCACCTGAAACAAAAATAAAATGATATTACGCTATCCAATTTCTTCTCTGACTGACAAGGTTAACTTGTTGATTTAGGCTCCCTCGATTAAAACAAAAGTCTAGCAGCTAATGCCAACAAACTTGATACCATTATCCATCAATACCCACCCATCTTTTGACCGGACACGTAGCCACCAGGATTGTCAAATTGGCTTTTTCCGGCTAGATATGGCTAATTTTGTTTTTCCAGATTGGTCGATAAAAATATACGATTACCGCTAAAAATTACTTAGATAAAAGTACATGCACAGTTTTGTCTTCATAATTTGTCTTGGAATAGGACTGTATTTATTCCATTTTATGTGGGCTTCAAAAGAGTAAATATAACATTTTTAGATGTGAAGTTAGCCGGAAATTGGAAAAAATAGCCGATTTTTAGCTGTACATAACAAACGATACTTGGCAACCTTCATATTCACTTCAACAAACACCGCTCATTCTTCAGTGTTTGAAGCTCATTATCGTCGGGGCTTTGCTCAGAAATCGGGCCAGTGGTTGGGAAACCTGTAGAGTAGTTTTTAACAGGATCAAAAAAAGAAAGGTTTGAAACATTCTTTCAGATCCTTAGATGAATTAATTTCATCAATACTTGTATCGTATCATAAACTTATCGTATCATAAACTCGGAGTTGTTATTATCTAAAATACTGAGATGATTCAATTTTCACCGTATACTGTCCCCCCTCTCTCTCTCTCCATATATATATATATGTATATATATATATATATATATATGTATATATATATATATATATATATATATATATATATATATATATATATACATATATATATATATATATATATATATATATATATATATATATATATATATATAGTCACCACTGAATTATGCATTGAGACAGAGGACAATTATGTTGAAAATGAATATTCCTTGTGTAAAATAAACGCTTTTCCATTATTAGGCCATGGACTCATCGATGTACCTAAGTATAAGCCTGGACAGCTTGCGAAATGATAGATTTTGTCGAATTCCAGTTCAAGTCGGAGGCATGAGCTGTTCCCTCAACATAACAAGAACAGGAACAACCTTGATCTAATTTAGAGGAGTAAACTCTTTCCTGTTTCCCCTGTTCCGTCACCTGAAACCAAACCCATAAATAAAATCAACATTCTCCACCATACATTGAATATATGATTAAATGATAAGTGGGTGGCAGTCTTACCAACTAAGCCACACTTAAAAGTCTTACATATCTATTTATTTTTAAATACGCAATCAAGTAGGAACGGAGTTAAACCCTGCAGCGGAGTGGCTAATGTATACTTATTGCTTTGAACTTAATTTTCAACAAATTTACTCTTTCTCCGAGAAAATAGCCATAAAACAGTAGCTTCCAATGCAACTTGAACTTACGTCCCATGCTGTTTGCTCCGTCATTTATGGACGACATCTTAACAGTTTTCGGCTAACGAAAATGATATAGGATGAATCTAGTTAAGTACCTACTCGTGTCGTAAAAGTTACCAACCTGGGTTTTTTTGTCTAATTACTGATTGCTTGTAGGTTTGATACTTCTTAGGTGCCCAATGTTTATGGACTTGTGCCTGACTGAACCGAGCTTAACAAATATTTGGTACTTCGTGATAATGTAATAGTAAGCAATTTGGTCTCACAGATCATTACTACTTGGTAGCAAGCTCGATCATTACTTAATGTTCAATACTTGGCAGAATATCTGATGGGAGGCACCCCAAGTCAGTTGATCGTGACATTCTACATCACATCGTCTGGCATCCCCTGTGTGCTGAAATTGATACGAGCTTAGTAGATAACTGTAATATATATGTATAAAAAAAAAATAGTCAAAACTTTCAATAAAAAAACAAAAATGAGGGACCAATCATTAGGCTGGGATCATTGTTCCATGAAAGTGCCTGGATCAGAACGTCGGTTGGAGGGTGATGGTGCTTGAACAGCTATAAAACGGGCGATCACGTGATTCACAATCGCTTGGTGAGTCTCATTTGGATCACAAATTTAAGCATTTCGTAAGCAAATCGATATAGATAACGATGCGATCACAAATGAAACTGAATACCATCGGGGAGGGGGGGATTTATGACACTGCATAAGGTTTTTCTGGAATGAATCCAGCCATTCGATTACAAAAAAAAAGAAATAGCCTACCTTGGCAAATGGTGTTATAGAATTTTTCGAAGAATGGTCTTAGAACTTGACAAACATAACAGCGACATTTTTTTTCTTCAAAACAGACTGAAAACTTTTTGGGGGGGATCATCATTAGCTGTCTCATTGCCTTCACCTTAATCTCGGTCGCGATCTGTAATATTTACCTTTTTTTTAAAAACTGTGATAACTCTGAGAAAAAGACATAATTCACAAGGAGCTAAATCTGGATTGTATAAGAGCTGATGGACCAGGGTGAGGTGATATTTGCGTTTTCCTTGCTTCAGTAAAAAAAATGCACGTTTTTCTTCCTTCTTTTCCAAAATAATCGTGCACTTTTTTCTTCTTCCTTTTCTTGCAGACGTCTTACGCCGTTTCTTTCTGTTTATATCTGTTACAGTACTTTTCATTATTTCTTTTGTCTTTTAGGCTTTTTTTCAGCCTTTATCTAAAATTTTCAGCGTTCTTTTCATTCATTCTTTTTGTAGTCTTTCTTTTCCTTTTTTTTTTAAACAATCTTTCAGATTTCTTTTAACCAGTCTTCAAATCCTTGTCGTTGTTGAAATCTTTTTCAGTTCTTCTTTCACATTTTACGTCAGCGGTATCCCATTCAATGGTGTTCCGATTGGTTTCACATCCGTTCTTTTAGAGTTTTTTTTTTCGTCTTTAATCCCTTTCTACCTTTTTCCAATCTTCCATTTTTTTCTTTCATTTTCCAAAATTTTGCCTTTCAGTATCTCACGGCATTCTTTCTCGGGGATTCCAGTTAGTTCTTTTAGTAATTCATTTTTTTCATTATCTCATTATTCCAAATCCTTTCTTTCTTTCATTCCTTCGTTACTTTCCGTTTATATTCCATTTACTCTTTTTCTTTTCTATTTCGTCATTCTTGCATTTTCCCGTATTATCTGTATGATGTACATTCTTACCGTATCATGACCAGGCTTTTGGAACGCTGATCAAGCCGTCAAACAGTCTAAAACGGAAAAAAAGGCACCTGACCATCAACATCATCATGGATATACTCAAAGAAGCTGGTAAAACCATTACTTGGAAACTTGTCCAACAATTCAACGAATGCCTCTGAGTCAAGTCACAGGAGTTTGAAACACTTCGATAATCATGCTTCTGTATAAAAAAAGGAGACACAAAGGATCTAGGCAGCTATAGACTAATTAACTTACTCCACAGAATGTAAAAACGTTTACCTAAGTTATTACCAACCGATTCACTAAACACAGGAAAAGGCTTACTTCAGAAGGAGTTACTCGACCATCGACTATTTCCATTCGATGAATCAATTCAAAGAGGAAATGACAGAATACAAAAGACTTCGAATCATATGCTCTTCCTAATCGTATTTTAATAATTTCTTTTTTGGGATGGGGGTTTTCTTTTGGTCATACCACGGTCTTCTGCATTTTTTTTTCTTTTCTCTTTTTCAAACTGCAGTTGACTTTGTTTTCTTTTTTCTTTATGATAACAAGAACAAGGAAAACCCTCATCAAAATGAGGAGCGTAAATCGACATATAATTTCCACATCTCCCTACAATGGTTTGAACTCACGACCGATTGATTGCAATCGTCTCTGGTATAAACGAGAATTTATCATCCAGGAAGGGCTTATTTCATGCAAATAAATAGATAAATGAATACGTTTTTTTTGTTTGTTTTTTTATTAAAAAGAAGATCTGTGAGTTCTTGCTTATTTGTTATATACACTTAATAAAAGTTGCAGTAATCTTCTCCAGTCGGAATAGGAGTTAAAGTGGGTTTTGACTCTGTAGCAGCGTTGGGCCTTTCTTCTTTTTCACTATTACATCATCTTAAATTTATTGCATTTCACTCTCAAGCTATCCACCCCATAAATACTAACTAGACCCTTCCCTCACCATCTGCTCTGCGTTTCCTTGTATTTCCCCCCAACTGAGCCACACCCAGTCTTATCGGCTAACCAGGGTTCTTTTCATCCTTTCTTTCTCCTCCTCCCTTCCCATCGCTAGGCAGCTCTGCTAAAAGACCCGAAACCATCACATATTAATTTTAGCCCTTCCTCTCTTCCTCTCTCTTTCTCTCCCGGGGTCGGGGCGTTTCGATACATCGAGCTTGTCTTTCACATTATATCACCCTCTTTTTCAATTTATCCTTTTATTTTTCTCGGTTTTCTAATTCGCCTTCTGTCGGCACGTGCCGAAACCATCTGGGCGCTCGATTTTTAAAGACCTGAGGCACCATCGCATTGAGCGACCTATATTTTGACACAGAGAACTCTTCTCTTCCAGAGTTTTCGCTCTGCCTTATCGACAAGCGAATTTCTTCAGTTCTCGAACAACTTCAAAAAAGAAATCCAAACAAAGGGAAGCAACTGAGTTTTACAAGTTCTGCAAATATGTATATTGCCATCGATTTGGTAACTGATCCTTTGTTCGCTGACTGGAGACAGTCCAGTGCCAGATCAACTACAAGGTGAAAGTAGCACATGACCCCTACGCTAGACGCTCGCAAGCAATCAATTCTGAAACAATGATTCTGTACTCCCTCTATTACGATAGTAAGACACTACCCTTCAATTTTCATGAACGACTAGGCGTTTAAGGTTTTACGATTTTAACCTATTATTATCTTTGATTGTATTTTTTTAGTATGGTAATTAATGTCAAAGAAGTATCTGTTCGATACATATACGGTACATGAATTCGAAAGTATTTGAAATTGAATTAATAGCTACTACACAAAGATTAAAACGAAAACAAAGTGATATTAGTACTGAAATATTAGGAATATCCGTCGTTTTTTCTGGCTATGTAACTTAGGAAACTATGCATGTAAAAAAAAAAGGTATGTGTTGTAATATTTACGTATACTTTCTTGATTTAGGGTCCCATTTATAACATGCTAGGGGTCCCTCACAAGCTTGAGACAGCCCAATCATTAGCTCTTTGGACAGGGGAGAAAAATTCTACAAATCAATGTTTCAATTCTGTGAATTATACTTGGTGCTACACAAGAGTTCGGGAAACTTTAGGCATGACATTGCTTTCTCGAAAAACATAAGTATTGAAAAAAAGGTCCTTAATTCCATAGGGGAGTTATTTCGAGATACGAGAAAATTGGGAGAGACGCTGGGAAACATTAGGTAACTCAGCGAATGAACAAATCATTCAAACTATTCAAATTGTCTAATATTTGGGTCTGATATAACCTTGTATAATAGACCTATTCTCTCAGAAAATGCCTAAATCCCTGAATGGATCATCCTGAGTATAGGTATATATTTTTTTAATACCTTATTCTTTTCCTAACACCAGGAATCAACTTGTTCATAAAATAACTTCCGATTTGGGACCGAGCCAGGAATACATGGACATTCTGCAACATTTAAGAGCAAGAACAAGTCTATTCTGAACTCTCAACGCCCGACAGCACCAATCTCGCGAGATCAGTGGGCAACAACCTTGGCTGTAACTTCAGCTATTTCTGTTCAAAATGTGAATTTTTATTTTATGGTTGTTATTAACCGAACAAATTCTTCTCAACTTGCTACTGAGTTGTTTATATATACATATATACTAGCAGGTCTAGGAATTAGCATCCTTCAGTGCCTAAATATTCCAATGTAATCTCTTTTGGTACCCGGGCGTGGGAATGAACCATGGGTCTGTGCCCGGATGCTGGAATTTAGAATATTTTAAAGCCGTGCAGGCAAGTGTGCATACACTTCTTGGCCGGTCCAAATACCCTCATGGGCAGCTTTTAGTGTCATGTAATATCATTCGATACAACAGGTTATTTTAAAAAATAAACATCAATAATGGAAAATCTTCCGCGTAAGAAACACCAACAATATCAATAAATATCAAATCAAAGCAAGAGTAATTAAATTTGAAGAATATAACCCTGTAAAAAATTAGAATCGTTTTTTTATTTTTATATTAAGGGGATAATCTGATTCATCCAAATGAAGAAATACGAATGTTAACTTTGAATCATGAAGTCTTAGTTACTGTGATATCTTGGGAAAATCTTCTGTTTTCTTTGAATAAATCAACAAATGTTAACTTTGAAATTGTGAACCAAAACAAATTGATTTTGTTTTAGCTGAAAACGATAATGCCCGAAATTATATCTCGCTAACCGGTCTTGCCAAATAACTTGCATGCGCTTGACTTCACAAAACCTATTCAGGTCACTTATATATTTTCTGCAATAATCAATGAAAATCATTTTTCGACATGAATTATTTTTAAATAACTTTGTAAAACAATTTAGAATAAGAGTGTTATTTATCGTTATAGAGATAATACAGAGTATATCTAGAGATTATTTCAGTGTCTGATTTTGTTGATTTTTTCCTTTTATAGTGTTTATTTTAGGGTCGCGATCGAACAAAGATCTTTTGTGTTTTCAATTTATAATTGGAAAATGTCTCATTTTTTCATGATCCCCTGGGGAGCAGCTCCGCCCAAATTGGTCGTAATCGTCTAATCGATGCTACCAAACAATAAATAAATTATTCCACGGAATCTTTGTTTATTTTATATAAGTTTTTTTTTTGTCAAGCATCATTTCAGTGAGAAAACAGAGAAATTTGATTAATGTCCGAACAAACACGGTGCGACAGATATATAACAACCTCTGCAAAACAATCAGAATAATTGGATACTTTATTCATCTATCTATGTATCTATCTGATCATAGCCATGTATCTTTCTGATCTGTTCATAAATACATATCGATTTTGTTCATCGCCATCTATTTATTGTTCGTAGCTATCAATCTATCCCTTTCCCACGCGTATTTATCCATTATCTAAGGTTCTCCTTCTCTTTCTCTATCTATCTGTCTATCTTGTTCATATCGAAACCCGACTATCCGCACCTATCCACCCAATCTGATCATATATATATATATATATATATATATATATATATATATATATATATATAGTAGAATGTGGATTCATTACACAAACTAGCACATGTTTCTGCCCTCTCCAGGCCTCAATGTATCGAGCACTCTATGAAATAAATCCATCACACATCAGAAGTTGTCTTATATTATTAATATATTATTATATTATGCTATACTGCTTGTCTGATCTGCAACATATGTATTATGCGCACACACACTCACATACACACATACACACACACACATATATATATATATATATATATATATATATATATATATATATATATATATATATATATATATGTATATATATATATATATATATATGCGACTACCTATCCGTCTACCCCGTCGTTCTGTGCAAATATATCTGTTTATCTATCGACATGAATACAGATGTATTGAACTATTACCATCCAACTGTACTGTATACATTAGTCTCTAGATTTTAATTTAATTTTGCTAGAGGGAGCTCCTTATCCATAGATAACAATTGTAAATTTTGGTATGAGTCCCCAATGTTCGAATTAAAATCTAATCTTGTTGCTTAGTAATTCACTTTGCTGGGTAATAACTTTCCTCCAATGTCTCATCTAATTATCAACATAGTTCCTAATTTGGAGAATCATGCTTCGCAGAGAACTTGAATTCGAACTTCTTTTTATACACCTTTCATTCAAAAAAAAAAATTATTAAGCCCACCACCAAATCATGTAGAAGTTTTTAAAAAATAGTACTCAATACATTTACGCTAACCACTCAGCATTGAGACAAGGATTGAGGAACCTCTCCACAAGGTCAAGGGGTCACGGTCAAATCACGTTCGATATATCAGTACTTGTAAGATCACAGGAGTTGGTGAACCTCGAACTTGGTCAGTAACTAGACGGGAGGCTGTTTGTGAATACCATGTGTCGTAAGTGAACAAAGCTTCGACAGGCCTGGGTAGCCGGAAATGGGTCTTATCAACAATTTCCAGTGTGTAGCTAACCTTGCGACACCGTCAATTATCGTATAAGCGGCATAACGATGATTATTGCGTACGTTTTTTAAAAGTACTCTTTCAGGCTCAAGTATATGATATATAAGATAAGCAATATTCTATCTGTACGTAAGGGAGGGTTCACTTGATGTCATTTATCTCATTTTGCCTTGAACTTTTTGATTTTATCTCAGAATCCATGAGAAAAACTTGAATAGCAATGGGCTGAGAAAGTCAAGCAACTGCTGAACATCACGACTCATAACGTGGATCCAGAGAGATCACATGCAAAACCGGGGACAACAAAACGTAAGATGGCGTGACTAATTAGATAATTCAGCAAGTATTGGCTCCGTAACGCCCACGATAGAGAGTACAGGCAAATCTTTGAGAAGACAACAGATGCTGAAAAGCAGATGATGAATTTTTCAACAAGCTGGAGACTTTTATTCTTGTGTGCGCACAAAAAGGGAGAGAGAAAGAAACCCTCAAGTATGTCTTGACTGGGAGATGATATTTCCAATAATGTTGCATTTTTTTTATACTGCCAAGATATGCAGCAATGGGATATGGAGCAGGAATGTATACTCATGTTCTGAACGTGTACTGTTCTAGCTGAAATCGAAAGTTGGTTCTCTGATTCAAATTTCAGTAACCTTTCAGCCACCTGGCACCTCCGAACGACCATGGAAATAGACAAATAAATATAAATTCCAATAGCGGAAACGAGCAAACTAAGCTGTCTATCTGATTGTTACTTTTACCACTCGGGATCAAAATATATCGGCATCAGTTACTTGTCTGTTACTAGAGGACAATCATTGCTTTCCCAGCCTTCATCATCATCATCGTCGTCATCATCAGCCTTAAAATGCTCGTCATTGGACAAAGAACTTCCACAAAATTCGCCAGATTTCTTTATGGTAGGTTTTGCAGCGGCAATATCTCCCAAACTTGGCTAAATCATGACGCCATCTTGATTTTGCCGACAATAATTCTGCAGATGATCTCTAGGGGGTCGTGTCCAGCGGTCGTCGGCAGTTTTGCAACAGGGCCTGTTCATTGACGTTTGAGTTTTCTAATGGATACTATGATATATCTGTCTCGTTCTTTCTCTAATAGTCTGTTCTGTCTCGCTATCTGTCCGACTGACTGAGTTATCCGCCGTACAAATAAAAAAAAAATATCGTGAGATATCTCTCCAATCACTCCTAAAACAAAAAAAAAGTTATTGTAAGTTTTCTCGTTAGCCGTTCCCAGTTGGTTACGAAAACGCAAGATATTGGAAGTTTTTTTCTCTCATTTTCTTAAATTGAAGGGGACATTTTCACAAATACGTAGACAATATTTTGTGCTTGATGTATGGATAACCCGAGAGGATAGGACTAATCAAGCAGAGGATACTGATTATTTAGGATGATAACAATGACGAAATATTCTGGTCTTTTTACCATTTCTTTTATTGATGCATTATAGTGGTTGGAAGTTTTTATTACATGTAAAGATACAAAGATACTATCAAAGCACTGAACATTGAATAATGTATTAAATGTATCACTGATGCTTTGCATCAACAGTAGACATTTCCTCCTCCATCCACGCTATCATCTGGCTGTCTCATATATATATATATATATATATATATATATATATATATATATATATATATATTTGTAGATGGTTGCTGGATGTATATCATCATCATCATCATCATCATCATCATCATGATGTCTTTTATCGTACGTTGTTGGACATAGACCTTCCCCAGGATTCGCAACACTTCTCTATCGTGTCCGTTGTGGAGCCAGTACTTCCTGAATTTGTCTAATTTGTCTCTCCATCTTGCATTCTGCCGGCCCCAGTTTCGCATACGATCTCTGGGGATCCATGTCATGAATCGTGATGTCCATAGGTTGTGTGCCATTCTTGCAATATGACCAGCCTATTGTCATTTGAGTTTTCTATTAGATTTCGTGATATCTGCGACTCCTGTTTTTCTCTTAATACACTGAGTTGTCTTGTGATCTCCTCATGCGAGGTTGAGTATTCATTAAGCCTCTTTTATTCTGGCACAAGGCAACAAGTGCAGGGGCATGGTTTGCAGGACAAGTTTGCTAACTACTACTTGACCATGAGGCGTCCATATCTCCTTAGCTGAACCTTGGCCACAGTAGCAGGGTATACAATGACGATCGAACTCACTACAGTAGTTAGTTTTGTAATGCCAGGTATCAAGATACAGATTTATTAATCAACTCTTCAAGGCTTGATCAAAGATATTTGCAAAATTTAGATCTAAAATTTTCACCATATAATGTTAAATCTGAGTGATTGATGGATACGCGTTGGGTTGAGAGTATTAACAAGGATGGGGATTATGTTACAAAATAGATATGTGTTGCATAAAATGATTTTTTCCATCATTAGGCAGCGCACTTATTGGTGTAACTGCATATATATATATATATATATATATATATATATATATATATATATATAATTATGTCATCCACAGAGAGCTGTTTCGTTGTATTTCAATTCTTCAGCATCTAGTACCATGAGGTTGGACCGAAACCTTCTTTTCAGATCCAGAGGTAGAAATTTTACCCCTACCCTACTCGGAACTGGACAGTCAGTAGGACTGAGCTAAGCCATGTATATTTACTTACGCATAATTCCCTGTCCACGAAAGTGCTCTATTCCAGAGTTGGGAGAGCATATATATATATATATATATATATATATATATATATATATATATGTACGTGTGTGTGTTTGTGTGTTTGTGTGTGTGTGTGTGTGTGTCTTGGTGTGGTGTGCGTGATGCATTTTTCTGTTTGGTTTTGCCCCGAAAATATTCTCTGACAAAGGACGACTGGAAGATACATAAGATTAGAGATAGAGTGAAATCGTTGGCTAAAAAAAGAGCAAGAGTAAAAAAACACTGCAGATATGGTTGTCCACTACCATTTTTCGGGGAGGCAGTCAGAAGGATATTTTTCCAGGGCTTTTAGGACAAAAGGATATATCTGAAATATATCTTAGTGGCAAGCTTGTTACCAACGACTAATACAGTCGTTGTATATGTGGATATTAAGTCAATGTTATACAAAACCATTATACTTCACCGTTATCCTTTGCTGACTATACTGCTCCAACTTTCAATCAGCCCCATCCTCGGTGAAAAGGCATGATCCAAGGTGGGTACAAATGCACTCACCCCACCGAGGATGATCATGATTGCAGACGGAAAATATAAAATGGGAAAGAAAGGTCTGGTTTGTCACTTAACAGAAACCGTCTCAAAACTTACGTCTTTTGACAACTCCGCAGCTCCATTGTTGAGATCTGTAGGCGTTAAACATACATATGGCAGATCAACTGAAAAACTGAAGAGACCTATGTTGATGTTGACAATCTTGTTGAAGAAATCCAACTGGAAGATTTGAAAAGTGAAATTTCAGAGCGATGTTTTGTTTTTGGTGCTGGGTTTGGATCATAGGGAAATGGTAAGTCTTTACCCTAGCTTTGTGCAAATGTAGTCGAGTCTTTGACGGCCTGAGTGAGGTATAATTGAGTGGTTATAGATTCTAGAAAGGTCAGGTGGGGGGGGGGATTAGAAAATACCTCAGCTTGGATAACAAAGATGATTCCTATACCCTCACAACACTCATTCACATTGAGAACTACGCATACATACAAACAGGCACACACTCACCATTCATATATATATATATATATATATATATATATATATATATATATATATACGAAATGAACCCTCTGAATTCAAACACGTACATACGTATACCAACACACAGATGCCTAGCATCACATTGAGAGATCACAGGAGAGAACAAAAATTTAGGGGAAAAAACAGGAGTCTGAGATATCATGGAATCCATTCGAAAATTCAGGTGACAATGGACTGGCCATGATGTAAGAATAACAGACAGCCACTGGACATCACGGCGTGGATTCCCAGAGATCACATGCGAAAACGTGACCGGCAGAATATAAGATGGTGAGACGAACTACACAAAATCAGAAAGTATTGGCTCCGCGACGCCTATGATAGAAAGGTCTGTCGAATCTTAAGTAAGGTCTACGTCTAACCACGGACGCTAAAAGGCTGTTGCTGCTGCTGTTGTTGCTGCTGTTGCTGCTGCTGTTGCTGATAAATGAATACGCAAACATGGCCGCTTAAAAAGCTGCACAGATAGGCATCATTTCCATAATTGAACTAACACACCCTGTAACATATATCTTTAAGCGTGTAATGAAATGAATGCTGCTCTCACGAGCATGTAAGTTTCACTCACAAATGGGCAAGAATCCATAGGCATTCAGACGACTAGAACCTTAAAGAGAATTGGTGGGGGGATACTTATCCTCACGTAGAGACTAAGAGCCACGCCCCGGGCTCTTAAAAACCCCCAAAACACGTGCATAAATATACGGAGAGAAACACGTTTTTTTCTTTCCCCTTCTTCACATTTGGAGTTGCTCAGTGCGCAATGAATAAATACGTATACGCACATGTGGACTTCACTCAAAAATTTTTCACATGAGAAAAAAAAAGAGGGGAGAAATTCCGGTCAAGATTCGTTTTTTTATAATCACTCCAAGAAAAAAAATTCTTCCAACTTCAGATGCTCTCTCTTTTTTTAAATTTTCAGACCATTTCATGAACGAAGGGGAGATAATTTATAACCGGAAGCAAAATACGTTAATCTACGTAAGTTGTATCTGTGAAAATGTTGGAAAATAAGGTCTCACCTCATCATTATAGTTACATTTTGAATATAAACCCACATGTCATGTATAAGGATTTGTTTTGAAAAACTATGGAATTTCCGAATGCTCAAAAAGATTTGAAGTACCTAGAATTTGCAAAAAGTGAATTATGTAATCAAGATGTAGGTTATTTTCACGTAAAAAAAAGTTGTTTATCAATAGATCTCTTCAATTTTTTTAAACTCTCAATGACGATCTCTACAATTGGTCTTGTACCAGACTAAGCTGAACATAGTAAATATTTTGCACTTCTATGTACATATATATTCTATGTACAGAGGATCTTCAATGTCCGTATTCTGACACGTAGTTATTCGTTGAATTTTGATCTGAAATTTTCACTATCTAATGATCGATAAATATGATAATTATTCACCATTGAATCAGCTGTAAGAAGGAAGAAGATTATGTTGAAAAATAGATATTTATTGCGCCCACAAAATGCTCTTTTCATCATTAAGGTTCGGATGTAATGATTTGCCCACCTAATATGCTAAAATGCGTTCGTCATATATAATCAATTATAAACATTTATAACAGGGAATTGAGATTTTGAATGTATCTAATTGATTGATACATTCTGCCTAAGTCGAAGCTTCACTTTTACATTGCCTTTCGTGCTTCATAATTCAAATACCCTAGTGTCGGAATTCAAAAATGAAATTTCAAAAATCTATAATTATAGTTTTTGTGTTCCAATTATTTAAGTCTTGGTTTTTGAAAATGGCTGGACGAATAACTGGAGGTTCTCGGCCAGAAACGCATGGAGAGTTATTGCAACGTTATTTACGGACTAACATTCTATCCACGTCTTCGTTTCAATCTATTTTCGCTGTCCCTTTCACTTTCCATAACCAGGTCTTGATAACCTGCGCTACACTGTTTTTCCTGCTCTTGTTATTATTGAAATATAGTACAGCAGCGTAGAAAAGTTTTTATAGTTTCGAAGTTCATTCATGACAAATGTTATTCCAACTTGTATTAGCCTATCTTCTGTCTTTATTTTATTGTATTCCTTCAGTTTCTGTCTTTTATTATCTTCTACGATAGAATCATTTCTTCTTACTCTCTGTTCAGTTTTTCTTCCATTTTTTCCTCTTCGTCCGTTATTTGATTCGTCTTCCGTCTTTTCCTTCATTATTACTGTTCTTTGTTTTCACTGTACCTCCGTCGTTCTCAAAGAACTCTGCTTCAATTCGTAAATACATTTGAAATCAGCGTTTGCGATTGCACGCGCCTGTCTGTGTCTCCATGATTATAGAACGCACCTTCTTTCTTTCTTTCTTTTTTCTTTCTTTCTTTCTTTCTTTCTTTCTTTCTTTCTTTCTTTCTTTCTTTCTTTCTTCCTTTGCATACTTGTAAACATCACTGACGTGCTTATCAGAAATGGACACCATACGAAAAAACAAAACAAACAACAACGTGGAAATCTTAGAAAATTTCATATCATCACTGGAATCTTTGTGGCAAAGAAGAAGGATTTGAGAGAATCTGAGATAAAGAAAATTATTTGTGTACACCTAATAGAACCAGAGATATTTCGAAACAGATATTGCAAGCAGCTATAGCAGTGTAAACAAACAATTAGATATGATAATTAACTTGTTTTTGAAGGTTGAGCTTGCTCTGCCAAAGGCTTGCCATCCTAGGGTGATTCTTGCTCGATCTCTTCCTCTTTGGAGGGTTTCATAGAGTTTCATTGTCCTAGGTAGATGTAGTGGTCTACTTTCCCGAGTTTTGTATCTTCGATTTTGACATTTATGTCCTTATTCTCAATGTGATCGTTGCACATGATTTTCGTTTTACTGACGTTCATGTGTCGGCCAACTCTTTTGCTTTCTTCATTTAGTTCATCTAGCATTAGTTGGAGGTCATGTAGATTCTTTGCAAAAAAGACGATGTCGTCTGCAAATCTTATGCTGTTTAGATATTCGCCGTCAATTTTGATTCCTCTATTTTCCCAGTCCAGGTTTGGAAGATCATCTCAAGGCAGGCTGTAAAGAGTTTGGGTGAGCTGGCATCACCTTGTCTTACTCCTTTTCGGAGTTGGAAAAGTTCAGAGTCCTTCTGTTGCCTGAGAAAGGAGTTGCTGTTATTGTATATATGTTGTAGTACTCTGACATATACAGGGTCTAAACTTTGTCGAGTGATGGCCTTCAAGACCATGGGGATTTCTACAGTGTCAAATGTCTTCTTGAAGTCTATAAATGCTACAGCGAGTGGTTGATTTATTGAATGGAGATAGTTCATGGTCGAGTAGTTTCTTCTAAATCCAGCCCTTGGTTGGTTTTCATCTAGTGTTTCAGTGATCTGGTTGGTGATGATTTTTGAGGAAAGTTCATAGATTGAGTTTAGTAAGCTTATAGGCCTATAGTTGTTAAGGTCTTTGGGGTTTCTTTTCTTATGTTGCAGCATTATGAAGGCGGTGTTCCAGTCTTTCGGGACTTTACTCTGTTTTAGACATGTATTGAATAGAATAGAAGGTCAACCTTGAAAAACAAGTCGATCCCAATATTCCTGAAGAGAATAGTATACAAAATTGCATCCTCTCAATATTCACTTGTGGAGCTGAAACATGGAACTTAACGGAGAGACAGACTCGAAAACTGAGAAGTGTGCATCGTGCACATGGAAGAATCATGCTCAACCTCTCAGGGAGAGATCACAAAACAGTAGAGTATGTTAGGAAGAAAGCGGGAGTCAGATACATCATAGAATCTATCAGAAAACTTAAATGGCAATGGGCAGGCCATGTTGCAAGAATGAGAGACAACCGATGGACATCACCACTCACTACATGGATCTCCAGAGATCGCATGCCAAACTGAGGCCCGAAAGAATACAAGATGGAGATACGAACTTGACAAATTTAGAAAATACTGGCTCCGGGACGCCCACGATAGAGAAGAGAGGCGAATCCTGGGGAAAGTCTATGTCTAACAACGGACGTTAAAAGTCTGATGATGACGATGATGATGATGAATTAACTTTAATGATCATGGAGCATGTAAATAATTCAGCTACTTCTCCACGTCTTATATTTTCGAAAACAGCTCAGATCAAAGGAATACAAGATAAACAGTTCAATGTATTAGACATAAGAAAGAACAAAAACACAACAAAACCAGGTCTTACAAAAATACCAACCTATAATATCACCTACAGGAAATTGGAATCAAAGAGGACATATATCAAAGAGACTGGTTGACGGAATCACGAGAGCTAGAGGGGCATTGTCTTCTGTTGACGACAAAACGGGACTCCAATAACCAATTAACTGATTCCAATTTGAAAATGTTCAAAACTTACACTAACAAAACACATAGATTTCAATTTCTTACGAAAAATCGAATATTTATTAAGTTTTTATAAAATTTTCGGGATCCCTTTTTTCATAAAGCTTCCATTCGAAATTCTAAGATTAAACCTTGTTATAAATAACCTCTTCATTATTTTGATGATGTTTTCATTACAGCTATTAAATGTGCTTCATACATGTATAAAGATAAGTCCATGGCAAAATAAATTCTGCTTACGTTTTTTCAAAAACTGGTGCGGGGAATTGGCAACAAAGCAATATTCTGGAATGTAAAAAACTGAAAAATAAAGTGAAATATCCTCCATCTTGGCGAGCTGTTTTCTTTATTCCCCTAACATATATTCCATAGCTGTTTCCGTAAAAGGGGGAAAAAACATTATGATTAAAACTTTTTTTTTTGTATAGATTTTTTTAATTATTTCGATTAATTGGATTTTTCAAAGCGTTGTTTTATTATTTCACTTACGGTAAAAAATCGAAATTTATGTCATTTTAACGATCAATCGTGAATTATTCAAAAAATAATTTTGAAAACATTGACGCGAGGAATGTTTCATATATTTGGCTGATTTCTTCTGTTTTTTAATTGGACAATATTTTTTTGAAGGGTTCTCTTGTTTTATTCTTTCACTTACTGTTAAAGATCGAAATTTATGTCATTTTAACGATGCAATCGTGAATTATTCAAAAGAATAATTTTGAAAAATACTGCTGCAGGCAATATTTCATCTATTTTGTTGCTGTTTTTCGTTTTTTTTTCGTTTTTTTTTTCCTGATTGGACTATATTTTTTACGGGTGGTTGTATCTAATAAATTTCTTGCCAATCAAACGACTTTCGGCTAATAGAAAGAAACTAAGTCGACCACATTATTTGTTGTCTTCAAATGCTTCTCTTGTTGTTGTCGTTCACTATTGTTGAGATGATCTGTCCCAACTGATGTATCTGTGATGAAGGATTAAGAAAAAAACACTCTTCAAAAAATCTATACTTCATTGTTTCATTACGCAGCATGTTTTTTTTTTACCATATTTCAATTGAGTCGCGATGAAACTAACTTTTGCAAATTAAATTATATTCATTGGAAGTGTAAATTATTTTCAGTAGTTTTCTAATGACAGAATTGCAATTTGATTTTTTTAAAAGATTAGTTGAGAAAAGGGGCGTCAAATTATTGATTTATCGATTCAAAAGTAAATATGTATTCTAAAAGTTCAATTCTATGTTGCAATTAATGAAGATTTGTTTTCCCCTTCAGACTGTTCTCTTTCTAGCAAAACAACAACGAAAAAAGAACAGATTTTTAAAACATTCTACTTCTCTCTAAATAAGGGTGTTGAAAATTTGATAAGTTCTAAGATTACGCGTATTTCCTTCTCTGTATCTTCCTACAGATCGACACAAGTGTTACGCATGGAGACTGGTAGATACACGTGACCCCTCTATCGTCAGCGTCGAAGAACCAATATTTTCTGAATTTTTTTGTTATACCATCTTATTTTCTGTCGACCACAGTTTTGCGTATGATTTCTGGGGATCCAAGTTATACGCTGTGATGTCCAACGGTCGTCTGACATTTTGAAACATGGCCAGCCCATCACCATTTCAGTTTTCTAATAGATTCAATGAGATCTCTGACTTGTTTTTCCTATTGTACTGTACTGTCTTGTGATCTCCATGTGATGCTGAGGACGATTCTCTCCTGTGCGTGTTGAATGATTATCATTTTGAGAGTCAGAAAAGATATACCAGCCTCGATAAGTTAGCTAGTCACTTTTTCCCTCCTGACCACAGAAAATTCTAGTTTTTGAATGCAGAAAATGTCCATATAGATGCGAGGAGTTATGGCCCAGCGGTCAAGTCGGAAACCTAAATAAACATTACCAATTGCATGAATTTCTTCTATTCAAAATGAATAGAATAACACAGACTATTTTCTTCACGGATACCAAAATGAAATAATACATCCGATGTATCAATATCGTTCGTCTTGCAATATTAATGCCTATCTATTATACGCTCACTAGTAGTAAGAAGAGCGCCCTATCTCCTACGTATCCAATGGAGATCATTCGCGAATTTTATCATATGTGCATAGTGACACAAACGCTTTCTATCAATGAGAGATACACATAAACTAGTTGGCGAACACACTTGATCACACACACACACGCACGCCTGCACACACGTGTGGAGATCGACCGACCCATCCCTTCTATTTATATACTGGGCCGGGCCACCCTAACTTTGCCCGAGCCGAACAAACTATGAGAGGAAGGCAATATGCCAGAGCATCGAATGTCATACAAACAATCACCAATTGCCAACATGGAGTCGGGATGAGTGTTAGGGGGTGGGGTCGAGTGTGTGAGTGTGTGAGTTAGTGAGTGTGTGTGTGTGAGTGAGTTGGGAGGCAGAACAGGAAAACGCGGATGTTAGGAAGAGGAGTCCTGCCGAACAGCGCTCGAGAGAGGAAGGTAAACATTGAATCGACGGCAGCGGGAGCCCAGGGCAAGGGTCGATAGCAAGGTTCAGGGGGGATGGATATTCCGTTGTGTTGGGCCGGCGGAGATGGTCCATGACTGATGACGAGGGAGAAGCGCTTTAGTCTAACGCTATGTAATCTGATCGCCCACGACATTTTCGAGACGCCATTATATAGACCAGCTATACTGTAAACTTGCCGGCCGCCCTCCCACAATCGCTAGCGCCTTACCCCGACTCGTTCCCTACCCGTAACGTCTACCCATTTCCAATGCTCTAAGCATTAAGCATTGCCAACATATTCAGACACCATTCCATCAACTTTATCATCAATAATATCTCCCTTCAGATTGTTACCCATCTAATAACACTCGCACAGCAGGAGAGCCTATATTCTCTCTGTGTACACACATACACGTATGAACTGCCGTGCTCGTGAACACATACACACACACATGCACAAATACACACATATACATGTACACAGTTTTTTCCACAATCCGAAACAAGAGCGTTCCCATGATTTTTTTTTTTTTTAGGCAGAAATGGCGTAAACTAAATAAACAATAATCTTCAAGTTATACAGGGATTTATTTTTAGCGTTCATGATTGTATGTTAGGCGGCTTCGTCGGAGTACGGGTAGGTGTGTGGTACAACAGACTGGTGTCTACGAGTGATGGAGAGAGGGTACATACTGCCTTTATAACAACTTGCTGCATGAGAAATGCTGAACACAATCTAATTATATACATACATATATATATATATATATATATATATATATATATATATATATATATGTATATATATATATATATATATATATATATATATATATATATATATATATATATATATATATATATAGGAACATGTATGTTTATTTCATCAAATGGTTACCATATTTTCAGTTTATTTTCCAGTGAAGCTTTCTGGCCGTTTCTTTCCAAAATCCAACTAGATAATTCATTAAATTATTGTTGGATTTCGGACAATGTTACACAAAGTGATCATAAAAATCTCTCGAACTATCACAGGCCAAAGTCAGGCACGCTAAAGGAGAAATACAATACAAAAAATGCATTCACACTGTCTCAAGAGCAATTCAAGAAAATAAAAAGGATGATATAAAAGTAAAATCAAAATGCTCTTTTAGTTTCCTAATAAACTAATTAGAGTGAATTGACAGGATCAATTTTAATTAAAAGAATTGAAGTGGCTCCGTACCAGGAGTGATCCACTGTACCTCGATTCGCTTTAAATACTATTGAGAAGGAAAACCTTCAAAGTGGGCGAACATAGTGATTGCAATTCGAACAAGACTAATTCCAACAAAATATTTCACCTCCTATAGCACTATTAGAAAATGCAGTTGTACAACTAATGTAAAAGTGACTCCAAATATTACTCCTGGTTTAAAATTAGGTCCCGTAGCTTGTATATTGAACAGCAAGTGTTTCATGGAATCGGATAGCAAAAGTAGTGATTTGAGAAATGGAAGCTGTAGCCGTCCCGTTGTATATACACATTTATATGATATCATAATGATCCACTGTACCCAATGATCCACTGTGCCCCTATAAATTGAGAGAATTTAAAAAGAGAAAGAAAGAAAGAGAAATAGAGAGAGAGAGAGGGACAGACACACAGACAGACACACAGGCAAACAGATGAACAAACGCACTTATCTATGTATTTATGACGAGAGAGAGAGAGAGAGAGAGAGAGAGAGAGAGATTAGTTTCACCTCAGCGTTATATACAGAACGAGAGAGGCTGTTATATAGAGAACACAAAAGACGAAACAAAGTCAGAATCACATAACAAAAAGTGCGTTAATACAAATTCAAGTACATAAAGGACTCCTTGATAGTAAAATGCATTCTCGCAATAAAATGACTTATATTTACCGATACATAATAGCACAATTGTTCTTAATGAAACAACGAAAAAAATAAAATAAAATAAAATAAATGAATGCCACGTTTAAAAGAATATACAAAAATGTATTTGGATATGTAACTTGCAGAGATAACTCTGAAATGATGTGTAAATGATCATTCAAAGAGCTTTAGTGTCACTACTGGGGGAAAAATGAAAAGAAAGCAAAACTTATGACAATTCTAAAGAAGGAACTAATTGATTAATCTGTTCATCTGTCATCCATGTTTACCGTGTCCCGTCGGACATTTTACACATCTGTCGAAATCAATCAATCAAGAAATAAAGATGTTAATTTTTCTATCATTTTTTTCCTTGTTTGAGGAAAGTATTTTGCGCCCGAAATTCCACAAACGCTTAGGTAACGCATGGACATCAACATGCAAATCAATCCGTTATACAATCAGAAATAGGTGAATTTCAAAACATCACAGTCCTGACCGAAAGAGCAAAGTTTGAACGGAATAATCGTAATTTTCTACACTTTTTACCGATAAGCAATTAAAAAATAACGATTATTGCCAAGGAACAAAAATCTCATTTCTCGGTTTTATTGTTTCATGAATTTCTTTTCGGCCTTTTTTATAACGTGCCCCTGACTTCGTCCCACCTTCTGAGTAACTCGTTCTGAGGCTTTCTCTCTCTATATATATATCTCCACTCTCTCTCTCTCTCTCTCTTTCTCTCTCTCTCTCTCTTTCTGGTCATAAAATTCGCACAAAACGCGATTTAAAAGCAATTTAATCAAAGTGTGAATATATATTTTTTCTGCGAAAGCGGAAAGTGACACGATTTAATGATGTGTGTCTTCGAAGCCCCGGTCACTCGAATCATTAACGGTCATTATTTTCTGGATGGACGAACGACACTTCTGATCCCCAACCCTTCGACTGGCTTTGTTATGATCAAGTCGATAACAGGGACACGCGCACCAACACTCTTCGCTGTCATTCGAGACGAGTGTGGTATCCCCGAGGAAAGCACACTGTCATATATCCTCTATGGAACAGTGTGTGCTTAAGGAATGGCAAGAAGTTCCTTTATTCGGCAGCGCAGCCTAAGCTAGCACGTAACGCTGACAGCGTCTAATATTCCCGGACGGTCACCCATTCAGATGATGACCAGGCTCTACGTTGCTTGACTTTGTCGATCCTATTGACATATACGTCACAGAAATATGTCTACTTTCTCAATTCTCAATAAATGTCTCCCGCTGAATTAAGGAAAATCGCTCTGCATACCCGAAGTAAAAGTAGCTTTTTACAGTAATTCGGAGGGGTATTTGTAAATTTTATAGCGCCTTGTAGTAAAGCAGTGATTAGAAAATAAATCTAGCATTCCCTTACTAATGTAGTGAATGCAATCATCACCGAGTGCTATATACTCATGATTTGTTGTCTTCTGTCAAGATTCTGCAATTTGCATGTATATATAAACCAGAATATGCAGAGCGCTTCAAAATAACGTTGGCACTAATTTTTGCAAATAGGTTCTCTGATTTTTACCTTAAAGAAATAATTAGTATTCTATTCTGTTGATTTTCGCTCATTGGAGGATATAATTAACTTCCGTTCAAGAACCTGCGAAACTATTAGCAAACAAAATGTGCATACATTTTTCTGTAGCAGAGATTAGTCTAAGTGAGAAAGAATACAAGCGTGAGAGACGCGCAAAAAGGAACAGTGATGTATCAGTTTTACCTATCCCCCCTTATCAAATTAGCTGCTTCTATTCCACCTGGTACCAGTGAAAAATGCCTAACTATTGTAGAAAAATATATATATAAGAATTGAAAGGATATGATCCTGGCGGACGATAACATTTCATGCCTAGCCAATTATCAGCAACCAACAATATGTTTTTTCCTGAATGTGGTAGGTACGAAATGTTGACATTCACCGCCCATATATCCTTGTAATTCTCCTTCCTATTTGTTATTAGCTCTATTTACTGTGTTCAATATTGAGCCATGAGATCAAGCAGCAACAACGGATAAATGTTTTTCATTTCTTTCGTCTTGCATTTTACGAACTTATACACACATATATATCTCATAAAAGTTCGAGGCAAAGCAAGGATTTTGAATGCTGGTTTCAAAAGCAAGCAAGCCACGAATCACTCAGGATCAATCAGTATAGCAAGTCTTCGGTTGAACAAGCTCAAGCTTCAAGAACAAGAAAATCCTATTAGTCCTAAGGAGAATAGCATACAATCAATGTATACCTCTGATAGTCATCTATGGAGCTTAAACATGGAGCCCAACCAAGAGACTGACCTGCAAACTGAGAATAATGCAACGTGCACTTCAGAGAATCATGCTCATCATCACATAGAGAGACCTCAAAACAGCTCAGAATATTAAAGGGGAAAACAAGAGTCCGAGATATTATAAAAACCATTAGGAAACTTAAATGGCAACAGGCTGGCTATGTTGCAATAATGGCAGACAACCAATCAGCATCTGTACTCACAACAAAGATCCCCAGAGATCAGATACGGAACCGAGGCTGGCAGAATATGCAGATTGCTAGACGAAGTGGACAGGTTCAGAAAATATTAGCTCTGCGAGGCCCACGATAGAGGGATGTGGTGAATCTTTGGGAAAGTCTATGTCCAACAACGGAAGATAAATGACCAATGATGATGATGACGACGATGATGATGATGACGACGACGACGACGACGACGATGATGATGATGATGATGATCACTCGAAAGTCAAATGCGACAAAATCTGACTCCCAATTCCGATTCCAACCTAGCATATATACCCACTCATGCTTTCACATTAAACCATCGAGGAATTGACATCGTTGTATATCTGAAAAAATGATTATTGCGTTCCTTCTATTAGCAATGTCAATTAAGCGTTGCGAAGTATTTGGAAGTACCAATTCAGATGGAATCTCTTTGATGTGTTTGCTATTTGCTCGTCGGCATTGATTCACAGCAGAGGCGTATCCCGATTTTCCCGTTCGTCTTTTTTGGAGGGAGAATGATTCTCATTGATATTTTGTTCTCTTCTTACACCTGTGCAAACACAGATCATATTGTTTTACGTACACCTCTAGTTTTCAAGCTTATAGTAACTGTTGGCTTCCACTGAAGCCCAGGTGAAAACAAGAATCATCATTCCACCGACCCTCTCTGCAGAACTCTTCATTCTTCGTTGCTTGTTTAGTTTTCTCATCAGTGGCAAATCGGTTGATTTGACTGGGGGATTGACTAACTGTTTTCATGACGCTGTAATGCCCTTTTTATTTTTCTTGCTGATTTTAGTAATGCAATCGTTAGTCAGTCCTCTAGATAACTAGCTCTCTTCTTGGTTTTCTAGCTGATTTCAGTAATGCTGTTGTCTTGATGGATCTACACCAAATATTCTAGATGCTCCAGCACTCTAATTAATATTCTTGTTGGTTTCAGTCATGCTGTCGCCTGGATAGTTTTGCATCTCCCAGTTATTCCAGCACCAACTTGAGTATCTTTGCTGATATTAAGGACATTGATTTTTAGGATAACATAGTGGGACCGCTCACCTGAATAAGTATGTATTTTATGATGAGGGCGTATAATTTGGTACACTTATAGCCAGAGGCATTAAAAAAATGAATATTGAGTCATCATGAATTTTCAAAATGCTGTCTATGGCAGCCATTTTACCACCATTATTATCATCAACACTACTACTATCATCATCACTATTATCACTACTTCCATCACCACCACCATCAACAGCATCAATATCAATAACCCCCATCTGCTCATTGATAGAAGTTGTGGTGTGGTCACCATGAGCCGACCTCGAACGGTCAGTTTTCTCAAACTTTGAGATAAAAGGAAGCTTCTGTGCAACGAAGAAATTCCAAATTCGAATTTTGCACTATAAGAAACGTATGATTGACACCGATATCATCCAAATCAGACTACTTTACGCAATTCTATTGCAATCGCATTTTCCATACCAATCATGGCGACCATCTTAAATTTTCAATGACTTGCATGTAATATCCAAATGGCAATCCATCATAACTATGTATGGTAAGTAAATTCAATTATTTATATCCTCAATATCATACATTCTTTGCTATAAAAAATTGTCGCTGGCAGTCATTTCTCTATGGATACCAGAGGCGCCGTATCGAAGATTTGCAATTGCTCAATACCCAGATTTCGGGTCTTTGGCTGTAAATGTATCAGATTCTATGCTTTTAACACAAAATTCCCGATTGGCTTGATTTTTTCTCAGTATTTTTATTGATATCACTTCCCTCTGAATGGTTTTCCATTACGTTTTCAAGATACTTCAGCACTCTCCTAGTTGATTTTAGTCATCAGTATGAATTCAATTCTCGTTGGGTTTCTAATTCCTCCAATTTCTTTATGAAGTTCTTTAGGGTGTTCTCAATGAATCAATAAATATGGGTACAACTGCTGGCTTCATATTCTACACTTCGTTCAATTCTCACGCATGCTTTAAGCTTTAAATATCTTCCAGTTTTACTCTGTTATCCGTTTGTTCAAAAACTTTCATTAGCTGAGAAAACTTTCTCTTGTTTGTCATCAATAGACCTGGTTTTGTTTCGGATTGTAACGAAAGTTTGAGTAGCCATTGATTGTAATTCAGTTTCTCTCTTCAAATGTCCTCTGAACAAACACATACATTTCCGATCCTTTGTTTATCCTCCTGTTTTATTGCAATTTTTTGCTGATATATATATATATATTTATATATATATATATATATATATATATATATATATATATATATATGAGCCGTTTACATGTGTGTTTTATTTCTGCCTCTTTCTCGCAAAAATTACAAGGCTGATTTACCCGATATTTGGCGCGGAGAATCAATAAAAAATTGACTTCTCACATGAGCTAACCTTCGAGGTCATTTGAAGCAACGAAAAATCATTTTCTCCGGTTCTGAACATCAGAAAAAATATTTTTATACCAGGATTTTATTGCCTTTCGTCATAATAACGAATGACAACAATCCAAGTTTTAGTGTTTAGTGGTCGTGTATCATTTTCCCGGCAATGAGACAGTTGATAACATGAGTAAAAAGTAAGAGGTGTTTTTTTTTCTACCTCTATATTTCTTTCCTCAAAGCCAGAAATAAAGCGAGAAGAGGAAATAGTGGAGGGATGGAACCTTAGAACACATAACCGTTTCATCGCAAATCAGGTGATAATTTATGATAACCTTTAAACTCTTCATTCTATTACTCTTTTGTAAGTATGGTAACTCATTATCGCTAATTTATTTTTTTTGCTACTATTTACTCCCATCTTCATTTTCGGTTGATTTTTTTAATCATAACTGAAGCAAGGCCATCAACCTACGCCAGTAAGTAAACAGCGCAGATTGGAAGTAAAGATTTAGATCTCTGTGGAAATGACAATTTTCCATTTGTTGTGTTGATTAAAAAAAAATAAAAAATAAAAGCGAAACATTTTTCAAATTTTGTCTATTCTGGAGTTCTGTTTTCCTCGGGCAACGTTGTGTATCTCTACTAGTCATTAATATTTCATTACTTTGCATTATGTAATCCTCAAGTTTCTTAATAGAACAGTTGACGCAATTTCCTAAGCAAACATGTCCGCTTCCTCTCACTTTCGTTTTAACAAACTCTTTATCCGTATAATTCCCTGGGTGCAAATATTAATTATTTTTATTACTAGAATATTACTCGTCAATATACTTGAATATTTTGGAAGATATCAAATTTTCTCTTTACAAGTCATCCATATCAAACTGTCCAATAAAAGCTTGCAAATTGAAGCAGTCTTTCATCACTTATGGCTCAGGAAGAATGAGTCATAACTCATATTTACAATTGAACTGAATTTACTAGTAAAAGACACAAAACGGATGTATGTTCATTATATTTCTGGTGAAAAGAAATTATGGGCTTTGTATAAAAAATACGAAAGTATAAGATTTCAATGGATTCCACAGCATTATTCTGTAATAGGTTACGAAAGAACTGATTCAATTCCGTGACGGATCAATGCACAAGTAATCCCTTTCCTATGCCCCCCACATAATATCGCTAAAAGTTCATGTCTATCCACACGATATCTCTAACAGTTCTCTATAAATGAAATCTTGTGGAGGTTTGTGTAATAGGCTACAGGAAAAGTAATTACCTTTTTGGGTGGATTCTGATAGAAAGATATTTTCTTATCTAGTTTTATACATTCATTTATTTGCCAATGTCTTTCCACTCGGTATCTCCAAAGGTGCTAAATTAATTTAGATGTAATTTTGTTGAAACAATCAATGGGCTACAAAAAAACAAAAAAACAAAACAAAAAAAAAACTGATGGAATTCAGGGGTTGATCAATGCACAATTACCTCCCCTATGTAGAGAGATCACTTCACTGATCCCCTACTTCTTGTACAGAGATTTGTAAAACTGTAAGAACCCCCCCCAAAAAAAAACTGCTTCATATACGCGTCTTGAGGAAAAGAATACCTTTCTATTCAAACATATTTTTTGGTTATGTGTGCAGCATATAAAATGTTTACCATGTCAATGCACTTGAATATGAACAAAAATATAGCATAACCAAATTAGCGTTACAAAGCAACAGGTGGTGATGTTTATATAATCAAATTATCATCATTTCATGTTTGGATATTCAACCCAGATGTCTGGTGGTTATCGCTGAAGATCGAGTGACGAAACCTTTTCTTAAATATCTAACGTATTTCTCGATGTATCGACAGACCCCAGCAAGCCTGTGGGTCTAGTGAATCTCGGCCCTTCATCAAATATATAACTCATCCAATCCAAATGCTCACGTTTTTGGTGTGCTTCTAAGTGTGTAAAATATTATGAGCACGATATACGACTGTCATCCTCATCTTCTATAGTGTTCCAGAATCTCTGGGTGCGTTCCTTGTGTTTTTCACCAATTTTTCATTCTTTTCCTTCATCACCCAGTCGTCTGCTGGCGCAGCAACCCCTGCGATCTGCGAAGTTCTTTGTTTTTTTATCTGCAACTTTACAGGCTTCCTTACTCTAATTGCTTGGTCGATGTGGATGTCGAAGGCCCAGGATATTTCTATTCATTTTTCTCGAATCATTATCAAACTCGTAGTAGTGTTGAGTTTTGGTTTAATTTCTGCATGTTGCAACAAAAAAAACAAACAAACAAACAAAAAAAATGCGGTGATAGCATGCACATGACATACGCAAAAACTGTTAACAAATTCTCTCACTCCCATGTTATCAGTTAGGTCAATCAGTTGGGTTAACTCAAGTCGATTTATTTCATTACAAAAACTAGTAATAAAGGAGTTGAAGAGGGACACGTAATTTTGGTATAATATTGTAGGGAGAAATGAATTCTGTTTTGTTTACTTTTTAGACATTTCAATGAAGCAAGACAGTTTGACCCGAGGGCAATGAAGCTTGTTTTTTTATCATTATTATTATCATTTGCAATCTCACACTAGTTGCCTGGTGGTTGCTGCTGGAGGTTGAGTGACAGTAAGTTTCCTAAAGTCTCTAGCCTTCTTCTCTCATTCTCATAGACCACAGTAATACTGTGGATCACAGTTTCACACCAGTTACCTAGTGGTCAGTGCTGAAGACAATAAGTCTCCTCAGGTCTTCAGCCAACGTCTTTTCTCTCCCTTGCTTATCACGCCAGTTCTGTGATTGACATCTCCACTTGCGTTTTTCTAGCAGTGCTGTGATATGTACAGTCTCAATCCTTCCTTTTCCCATGAGCTCCTCCAGTTTCACCCTCAGTGTCTTCGGGACAGTTCCCAGTGCGCCTACCTTTACTGGCACTACCCTGACTTTCATGTCCCACGTCTTCAGTTCTCTTGCACGATCTTGGTATTTTACAGTTTTTCACTCTTCTTCCTCTTCACTGTATGGTCTACAGGCACAGCCACGTATATAATTTGGTAGGTTTTCCTCTTCTTGTCTACGATTACTAAGTCCGGTATTCTTGCCTGGATGAAGTGGTCCGTTTGGATGTCAAAGTCCCAGATTGATTTGCAGTTTCCATTCTCCAGCGCTGTCTCTGGTTTGTGATCGTACCACTTTTCTGTATGGTTGGATCCCATTCGTTTACTCAGTTCCCAGTGTATCACCGTTGCTACTCCATCGTGTCTGTGTTTATACTCGAGTTGACTACATTCACAAGTTATGTGGTTTACGGTGTTGGTGTTGTTATTATTATTATTATTATTATTATTATTATTATTATTATTATTATTATTATTATTATTATTATTATTATTATTTCGTTGCAATTGCAAATACTCTTAGAACAAGACTAGACATTCAATCTATCAATCGATCCATCCATCTATCTATCTATCTATAAACACACACACACACACACACACACATACACACACACACACACACACACACATATATATATTCCCTTGGAAAATTGTTATTGCAGAATCGATTTTTGATTAGCATCCCAAACATTCATATATTTCTAAAATCTACGATACCAGTACGTTATAAACGTTTATCAATCTACATGTCCTGTTCGATGGGTGAAAAGGCCAACAGGTTTGAAGACTGAAACTTGATCAACTTGAATGAGGATAATCAAGACCAGCATTGCACTGTCTTCGTACACACGATTAATTTGTACATTCACATAGGTGTCAAGTCCTCATTTTTTTTTTATTCTCATTATATAATTCCTAATATTAAATACTGAATTAGGAGCATTCATAACGAAGGAGAATAAGTTGAAAATGAGATTTTCTGTGCTGCATAAATGCTTTTACTTCTTATTGAACTGTCGACTAATTAATGTACCTTCGTTTGTAGCCGTTTGCGCTGTATTATGGGTGTGTATGTGTTTGTATACGTGTCTGTGTGAGTGTGAGAGAGTTCGTGTGAGTGATTTCGCGGGAAAATTTTGGTGCATAAATTATGAATTGTTTGATGGGGGAAAGTAATGTTTCCCGAGGCCAATTAATTCCCACAAATCAAATTTCATAAATATTTCCTTGATTATAGAAAGTAAAAAAGTAAAAAAATAAAAATGAGTACAAAAAAAAAAAAAAAGAGAAGAAGAATTATATAGATATTGATAAAAAAAAGATTCTAGTCACCAGAAAATGGCTTTTGAAATCGACAAAATGCTGACCCATCATAAATATTCGTTGGCTGGAAGAAAATAAGTTACCTTAATCATAATCATTATCAATACTTTTTGATTTTTTTCCAATTATTATTACTTGTTGATCTATTTTTTCACTTGCACTATTTTTCATGTTTTTTTACTCCAACCTGCCTCTCATAGTTTCTGTTCTTACTTACATTCAACGTTTCTTCCATCGCTTTAACCTTTTACTGATTTTACCTCTGCTGCACCTCAACTCTATCCCAATAGTGATTATATAGACTCCCCCCACCTTCACAACCGTGGTAATTGGGTCCGAGGAGAACAACCGTGTTATAACTGAACATTGGATAATCAAAAGCCAATTACAAGAACCAAAACAAGTGCACCTCTGAACCAAGGTGTTGTTTCATCACAAAATCAAAGAAATTGATACTTACTGAGTTCCCTATATTTGTGGCTTTGTATACAGAGAAGTAAATATTATGTGATCAATCATGTCGGAAATAAAGACATCGATGACACTGAGCTGGAGAAAGTCGACCACTACATCAACATAAGACAACGAATATCCATGAAATCAAGCGAAGAATCACTCTACGGCGGCAAGAATGAGGATATCCAATTGCCCCCCCCTAAATAGTATACAACCAATGCATCCTCCTGATAGACACCTGTGGAGCTGAAACATGGAACGTTACCAAGAGACTGATGCTCTAACTGAGAGCACATGCAAAACGAAGGTCAGCTGTAATACAAGATAGAGAGACGAACTACACAAGTTCAAAAGCATTGGCTCGGCAGCGCCCATGATAGAGAGGTATGTCAAATCCATCGGGAGTCTGGAAGTCTATTTGCAACGACTGGAAATGATGATGATGATCGTTTACTTCCGTACAAGTCTATGTGGTGGATATATATATATATATATATATATATATATATATATATATATATATATATATATATATATATATATATAGAGAGAGAGAGAGAGAGAGAGAGAGAGAGAGAGAGAAATAAAGAGAGAGAGAACTATAGATATCTCATATAGAGAGATAGAGAGAAAGAAAAAAGAAAGAAGAAAGTAAAGAAGGAAGAAAGAATAAAGTGGCCATTTGCAAGCTTGAATTTACTAGGAGCTTTCTCTGCTTTTTTTTATCTGAGCATTTACTCCACTGCTATGGACATAATGTCACAAAACTCAATATTATTCCATATTAAACTTATTTCAGTAAACAACAATGTAAGGCCCCAACTGTACGTATTGTTTAGCAATCTCATCTTGGAAACCAATCTGGTGAGTTCAATCCTCAATGGACGCCCCACACTTGCAGCAACTTAATAAATATTGATTGATATTCTTTGCCTGTTTTCTACCTTCTTCTTTACTGTTTGCAGATAGTTATTTTCTACCAAAAACCTTCCCCAGTAGTCTCGACAAGTTCGTCTCACAGACTAATTCACTCATCTAGTGAGTTCATTTATTACCGCAGGCCCATGGGTGTCTTATCATAGACAAACAGCCGTATAGACGAAATGTCCCGTGAGATAAGCTGGCTCGTCTTACAGAGCATACAAATGTAATGCTCGATCCTCACTAGACTTGTGCTGAGTCCCTCTTTCCTTCATCTTATTTTTCTCCTCCATGTATTTCTTTCTCGTTTCGACCTTTCTTTCTGTATAATTTCTTTTTCTTTTATTTCCGTCTTTCTCCACCAACACCAACACCAACACTGTGGCCGTTATAATCAACTTCTTCTTCTTCTTCTTTCGTTGTCTGCACTGTGCCATTAAAGTTTTGTGTGTGTTTTGAATAATAATAATAATAATAATAATAATAATAATAATAATAATAATAATAATAATAATAACAACAACAACAACAACAGCAGCAACACTACTGTGTTGTTAGAACGTTTATAATTTTGTTTATTATTTCATCACCAACATTCCTCTCTGACCAACAACCCCCTTTTTCCCTCCCAGTGCTATCAAAATCTGATTATAGTATATTCAATTATTTCTTCTTTTCTTCCTCCAATACCCCCACCCCAATTTTAGTCTTCTCTTTCTCAATTCCATCTAAGTCTTATTTATTAATAATCCTTTTTTTTTTGTTGCTGTTCTCTTCCTTTTCTCCTTCTCCGTGCTATCAAAAGCTGTCAAATTATGTTATCCGTCTTCAAATCACCCATTCATTCTTTTTTTTAGTTCAGCACGTTTTTATCCTTCCTCTCTTCACGTCTTTGTTGCGTATGTTTTATTATCACCTCTACGACCAAATTGCATTCAATGCACTGGTTCACATACGATCGTCGGAGTTGAACAACGTCGAGCCTGATCGGTACCTAGAAGGGTGACCAACAGGGGATGTCGGATGCCGTAGGCTGCAGCGTGTCACGTGGAAGGCCTCCTGCAGCGATCCTATCATCATCCCGGGGGTGCAGGTGAGACCATTCTCTACTTTACACTCAATTACACAAACCTCAGTGCTCCCTGTCTCCCCAAGCCTCTTGGCCTGGTTGCGACTGACAAGAATGAATAAATACGTTTCCTTGTCTTTTTTTTATTACCTAATTTCTAAATATCATCCATTCATTTACTTCTTCAAAGCCCATCACTTACTGATAACATTCCTTGGACATATTATCTTCCCAGTTTCATTGAACTTACAATTTCCAAAGGTTGCTATATCCTTCCTGTCACTCTCCAAAATGTTTAATATTCTAAACCAGTTTCCTCAGATTAGTCCTTCTATTTTCAGTCGCTATTATGTCTTCTCCATTTCCCCGGTCTATATTTTGCAATTAATTACTTTAACTAGCTCCGTACTTTCCCAATATGCACCTAAGCGTTCCTTGTTCAAAGCTCGCTTCTTTCTCTTTGATCAAATCTTTCAATTCTTTTTAGTTCTGTTCCATTCATCTTAGATTGTTTTATTACTATTCTTACGTTCACTGCCTTGTGACAACTTTCTTATCATTATCATCACTTATTCTAATCTAGCTCATTTACTACTTCCTCGGCTTCTCGTTTCTCCTTCATCATCTCGCTGTTCAGCGTCGTTTAAATATGCAAAAAAGGAACTCTGAATCTGTCAGAGCGCAAAACGGAGAACAGAGAAGAAAAGAAAAAAATACGAGTTATCTTCTCCTTAAAATGACCATACCAATCGCTGTTGCTCTGCGTAAGAGTGCTCGCCTCCGATTCAGTTGACCAGGGTTCGATCTGTCGCTGATTCATATCAAAGCCATTAAAAATGGTACTCAATGCTTTTCTGCCAAACAATCAGCATAACGAGTATGGTTGAGGTTTCTGGAAGAGGAGTAATCTCTGATGGGCTATCTTGACCAAGAATCACCTGTGAGAACCTGGGTTCCCCTACCACATGGTACAGGAAACCAAAAAACCCTGTACCAATTTTCGGGACGATGAACTGAAATAACAATAACTTGTGAGCACGAAAACCTAAAAGTTAAATAAGACTAAACAGGTCTGGTCACTTGAACCAACTTCTTGTGGTAACATTTCATGTTGGGGGGATCAATTAAAAAATTGGAAACGAAGATGATCAATGAATAGGTAACTTCTGATGTCTTTTGTTCAGTATTGATCACAAAAAAGTCTGGATTTGTAGAAGTACAAGCATGATCACTGCCTGACGTTAAGTAAAAGACCAGTTTAGAAATGAAGTTACATTGTGATGTGCGTCCCCTTCTAAAAATCTATTGGGATGGGGATTTAAAAAGAAATTCTTGACATAGTAAGGAGAAATCTTCAGCCACTATTTTCAATGGGTGCAGTCTGTACACATGCTAGATACAGAGCCAGCCAGCCAGACTGATAGACCGACTTGAATAATGAAGAAACCTATGTTGATGTTCACTGGAAAATCTGATTTATTCCAAAAGGCAATGAAGAAATTATCTGCAATAATTTAAACAGTGATAACAATGAGCGTATTACCAATAAATGGAAGAATAATATCAATAATCTACTTGAACTAAGATGTCTATATGCAAATGGTTCATCTGTTTTCCTCTATTTATCAAAATGAAAAATGGTTATCGAGCTAATGTTGAGTTTTTCACTTCCTGCACGTCCACTGCCAGTTGTCTAGAGTTGAGTGTTCCTCGATTCGATGCCTTCTTCGTCGATTTGCCGGAGTGCTCACTTTACAATGAAAACCCATTCTGGAATGAACCGACGGCTTTTGACTATCTAAAAATGATGTAAATATGACGCGAATTGCATCTCTAGTGAACTTCAATTCTTCATTCTAATGGTGGAAATCGAGGAGAGTTCTTTCTATTTTAGTGGTCAAAATCAAGAGATGATGTTTACTTTCATTCTTAAGGTTCAAGAATAAGTGGATTTTTCCCCTTTTATGGTTAAAAGACGAAGGTTTTTTTTCCACCTTTGGGGGGGACAAAATCATGGATAGGATTTTTTTTCTCCCTTTTAGGGGTCAAAATCTGCAGTAATTTTTTCCCAAGTTTTGAAGACAGAATTGAAAAATTTATTTTTTTCACTTTTATGGGGGAAAAATCTTTCGTATTTTGGCGGGAAATTGGAGGGGAACTTCCATCTTTCATTTTTAAAGACGCAAAAGTGGAATATCTTTTTCACTCCCAAGGTCTAAATAAAAAAAAGAGACTTTTTTCCACTTCAGGTTCTAAAACGAGTATGGATCATTTTTATTTTCATTTTAGGCGGTCAAAATCGTTGGATGGGAGCTCTTTTTTATAGGGTCAGAATTGAGAAGAACACTTTTTTCAACATTGACACATCCCATTTTCTTATATCCACCCCGATTTTAAAAAAAATTCACCAATCGCTAATTTTTACTATCTGCCCTAATTTTTCTTAACATTACTCTCCTTTTTTTTTTTTAGCATTACGTTCCCATTTCCAACCTACCTTGATAATCTGTTTTACTTTTTTAACATCATTCCTCTTTTTTCACATTAGCCTGCTCCTTTGTGGAGATCAGCCTTACTCTTTTTCTAACATTAAATCCCCATTTAAAAAAAATTACTTCTCCATATGATCCCCACCTTTTTTTTATTAACCGTCTTTTTAACATTATCCATCCTTTTCAAATTAAATGAAGACTTTTTTCTTTTATTATCCCACCATTTTCCAACATTAGACCCCTATTTTTTTAACCACATCACGAAATCCTTTTTTTCATCAAACTTACAGGTCAGTAGCATCATAATAATTGAATTAGACATACAATAGACATACAATAAAAAAATCGAAGTTTTACTTTTGAAGATCTCTTCAATCACAATGGAAATAAGAATATGAAGATCAAAATCGAAGACGCAAAAATGGACAAAGTAGACCATTACATCTACTTAAGGCAACGATTTTCTATGAGACCCATAAGAGGAGAAGAAATCAAACGAAGAAAAACTCTAGGATGGCAAGCCTTTGGCAGAGCAATCTCAACCTTCAAAAACAAGACGATCCCACTAGTCCTAAACAGAAAAGTAGACAACCAATGCATCCTCAGTAGTCACTTATGGAGCTGAAACAAAGAACGTAACCAAGAGACAGACCTGCAAATTGAGAACCATGCAACGTGCACACGAAAGAGTTATGCTCAACTTCGCGTGGAGAGACTTCAAAACGACACAAATGTCCAAAACATATTAAAATCCATTAAAAAACTCAAATGGCAATGGGCTGGCCATGTTGCAAGAATGACAGACACCTTATGGACATCATGACTCACAAGATGGTTTCCACAGACCACACGCACAGCCGAGAATTCTAGATGGAGAGACGAACTGGCCAAATTCAGAAAGTACTGGCTTTGCAACACCCGCGATAGAGAGATGTGGCAAATCCTGAGGAAGGTCTGTGTCCAACAACAGACGTCAAAAGACTGATGATGATGGGAAAAAAATTGGTTTCAAATCAATTTTAAAAACTAATGGAATTAAACGCTTCCTGATTTCCATCCATTTTCACCGAAACAATGTGTTTCTAAATAACTTGATAAAAAAGTGTAGGCTCTAGATATCCAAGTACTATCAGAAAACTATAATCTGCAGACATGACCGCTGTTCGCAGAGCATTGTTTTGAAATAATGGTCGCAACTTCTTTCTTCATAGTTGTCATTCGGTAGAGAAAAGATTTTCTGTAATACTTAAAACCGAAGCTTTTAATTCAATTACCGTTACAACTTTCTAGATGTTTCTGTGACGATCAATTCAAAATACTTATTTTTTATAAAAACAATCATCATCATCATCATCATCATCATCATCATCATCATCATCATCATCATCGAAGACTGTGTCCAGAGGACCAAAACAGGCCTACAAAAAGTGATTGCAAGCAAAGAATGAAGCCATTATGAAGAATGCCCTAAGCAGAGCATCGAACAACAACAACAACAACAACAACAACAACAACAACAACAACAACAACAACAACAAAAAAGAGTAGAAAACGATGGAGCAGCACAGCAAACAAGGAAAGAAAAATGGGAACAGAAAAAGCTATACGGAGAATTAAAAAAAGGCAGATACAGGATGTAGTAGACAAGAGATCATGGTCATGGCTACGGAAAAGAAACCTGAAGGGGGAAATAGTATCGCTCGTCATGTCAGCCAAAAACAAATGCGTCAGGACAAATTATATCAGCACAAAAATCGACAGTACACGGACAGACAGCGAATGCCACTTATGTCAGGAAAAAGGAAGAGACCATAAACCCCATAACTTGTGAATGTGATCAACTAGCCCAGAACAATAGAACAGTAACAGTGGTACACTGGGAACTGATCAAACGAATGGATTTCAACCATGCAGGAAAATGGTACCAGTACAAACCGAAGTCAGCCCAGGAGAATGGAAATCACAAATTACTTTCGGATCTTAACATTCAAACTGACCATCCCATCAAAGCGTGAAAACCGGATTTAGTAATCGTGGACAAGGAAGGAAGAACTTGCCAAACCTGAACACTGCAGAGTAAATACGAAAGAGAGTGATAAGCTGGGAAAAATAGCAGGATCTGGCAAGAGAACTGGAGAAGGTTTAGAGCATGAAAGTCAGGGTAGTACCAGTAATAGTGGGTGCGCTCAGAACCGTACCAAAGACACTGAAAGCGAGATTGGTATAACTAACGATAAAAGGAAGGATCCTGACTATACAGACTACAGCACAACTGGGGACAGCACGAATACCGAAGAAAGAACTTGAAATATGAGATCTACGAGCCTAGCTATGAGGGAAAATAGCACTGCTGTGATAGGTTAGGGAGAGATGAGACGAGGGCTAAATAATAATAATAATAGTAGTAGTAATAATAATGATAATAGTATTACCATTCCATGATAATTGTGATTATGAATTGATTAGCTAATCAAAATTGTTTTTGACCAAAAGCTGCAAAAAGTATCGAACAAGATGGGATCATTGGAAATGGACCCCAAACAATCGCAAGGTGACTGAGACAGTGAGTAGGTCGAAGAAAAGAGAAAATTAAGTAGACAACAGTCGGGATGTGTGTGGGGAGGTACCAGGCACGAGTATTCAGGGGACTTATTGTCGCTTGGTTCTCAGTGTTGGCAGCTAGAAATCTTGGGTGTAAAGATGCGAGACAAAAATATGCATTACAGTAGTAGGGGATAGGTACACGTGGAATCGTGCTAACGAATTGGGTTTGGCCATGTTTAAGAGTTATGAGCGCTGACATGAGACGGTCCCTATAAAACAAGAAAACTTTAATGCTTTAGGTATTCGAGATCCAGAACAACCACCCTATTCAAGTGAGAGGACCAAATCCATTTGTTGTGAACCAGAAAAAATCGTAGATATGGTTGTACCAGCAGACAACAGGGAGAACAAATAAAAAAAAAGGGAAAATACCAGTCCTCCAGGAAGGATTAAGACTCCCTGACCACGGCGATGCTGGGGTGTTCAAGGATACTGAGAACTCTGCTTGATATTTAAAGACATTCTCTAACGCAATCCTCGGTAGTAACTTTCAGACATCTCGTTTGAAGATCCAAATATATGGAATGTAATTATCACCAATGATGTGTAAAGATCTGAGATTTATTCAAGGGTTATTTGATTTTTTATACTCATTTCAACATCCGAGAACTACAAAAATGTCAGTTCGATTAATTCAAGGAATAACCGAAAAGTAATAATAATGACAATTAATCATCATTAACAATACAAATATAAACCAGTTTAGAAGAACATTCACACTTTGATTAATCGTATTTTGCCAAAATGTGACGACGTTTTTTTTGTACTTATCGTAGAAACAAATATTTCTTTCAAGGTTTTCCCGACAAAGGATCGCTTAGTTTTCTAACTTGTCTCGAAGACTCTCGTCGCCTCACAAAAAAAAAATAATATAAAGAACCAACGTTGTATTCTACAAACTGAAATTAATCCTTATCTGAGTGCCTGATTCATTTCTTACGCAATTTTCGTACATTTTTGTTCAAGTTGGAAGCCACAAAGTGAATCTTTAAGAAAAATATTTCTTAGTGTTGCACGTTGCTGTCGGGGTTTGTACATTTAATCTGAAAAGCGTTTCAAAAAATTCTCTTTTCCGCTTAATTGATAATAAGGCGTTTGCATTTGCGTAAGCACATTCAAGTTCAAGTTGGAAGCCAAAAAGGAAATCTGTGCGAAAATATTTCTTAGTGTTGCATGATGCTGTTGGCATTTTTAAATTTAATCTGAAAAGAGTTAAAACATTAGTCTTTTCCCGTTTAATTGATAATCAGACGTTTGCCTTGCAAAAGAACATTTAAGTAAAACGTTGACCCGTCAAAACTCTCGGTGGTAAACATTTTTCTTTATCGTGATAACCCTGGCGTCCGAATTCCTTATCAGCATAAAGTAAAGGAAAAAAACAAAACAAAAACAGAAAAACAAAAAACACAAGTAAACAAGGGTGAACGTCAGACCATAGATGTGTGAGTTTCTGACTTCACATTTTCAGACATATGTAGAAGTGGAAGTAAACGAGAGATGGTGGGTGCTTTCTGATATGCAAGCCTGTCGGTCAGTCAGTCAGTCAGTAGCCAGCCAGCCAGTCAGTCAGTCAGTCAGTCAGGGACGACAATCGGTAGGTGTCAGAGATGCTGGTGCATTTTTAACAAAAAAATTTAAAGAGAGAATAACCAACGAAGATAAAATAAACGAAATATTCAGTCTGATGATGTGTTTCTTTGTGCGTAGATAACGATGTTCGGTCTCCCGAAAGTCTAATCGTAGTATTCACACTTGGAAAATGAATGCCACGTGAATGATCAATACGGGTATCTTCTGAAACGGCCCTGATTTCTCATCAATTAAACTCGGCTCACATTCGATGTGTCAGATGCATTCCTTTCCCTTTTCAAGCATCGGCTGCAGCCGACCCCGCCCCCACACACCGATGGCCCGTCTCCAGAAAACGGTACCGACGTCTTCCTTATCCATCGACAGGGACATCAAGGCAACCGTCGTTATCACCCTCCTTCATCATTTCTCGTATCCGTTAGCATCGCTGTCGGCCTTCTGCCTCGTTTTTCTTCCCGCTACAATCCATCCCGTTCCACGCACCCTACTAACGCTGTCAACGCTGCTATCATCATCCACGAATAAGACATTGCTATCATTTTAGAATAGTTAAATACACACTGCTTCGCTATCTGTATACTTACGGGTGGAAATCTAAAACACCGTATAATCAGGGAAAAAAAGCCACTGGAGTGCAAAGAGCAATAAATCTATATCTAATAGTTTTGTATAACCACGTGGGAAATGTATTCCCACGTGTCGCAAAAATACAGGTACAAGCTGTTGTGTTTTAAACAATTCTGCCGATGTTACAAGAACAACTCCCCCAAAAAATGAGGATAAAAACGAGATGGAAATAAACAGAAAAACAACAGATTTGAAAGGTGGAAATCAAAGGGTTAAATCTGACAGAAGTAGGAATTATGAAAGGAGAATTTCGACAAAAAAATTAAGTTGGCTCAACCCCTCATTCATAGTAAGCCGTTCAATCTACCATCCCACATGGACCCGCAAAACATTTTATTCAGCCCCACTCTCATCAGGCGACTGCTAACCAAGGGAAGATGTGGAGGTTACTATTATCTTTCCCAAACTGTTTATAACAAATCATATTCTTTACTGCTATCATGGCGTCTTTGTTTGAAGAGTCACCAGAGAGAGAGAGAGAGAGAGAAAGTTCCAAGTTGTGCAGTGATTAGGTTCGTAAGGGAGATTACAATTGGATATTCGTCTTCATAACCAATTCCAGCTAAAACTAATGGTCCCCTTTGTTCGATGACTAAACGTGCTTTGCTACAATAGAATAAGAATATCCTTATTTTCCCAGTTCGTAATGCCAGACTAGAAAATTGTCTACATTGGGGTTTATGGTGGAATTTAACTGTGCATTTAATGAAGAGTAATTATGTGGTTGCTGTTAAATGAATTCTTGTAATGATTGTGAACTAAACTTGAAACAATTTGAAAGCTTCGCCGTACACTCGTTGACCGTTTTCCTTTATTTCCATCAGATTGCATCAATTGATCACAATACTCAGATTAAGAATCTGCGAAAACCACAATCCTAAAAAGTCAGAATCCTGAAATTATAAAATTATTAAATTCTATAATGACATTCTTCTTCCACCCCTATGGAACATAAGGCTTCAATGATCTGTCTCAACTGCATTCAATCCCAGGCAGCATGATGTGCCTCTCGTCCCTGCAAGGTTCGTCCTTTCAATGTCACAGTTCTGTGCCAGGTAGCCTTCGGTCTCCCTGGTTTCTTTCTGCCTGTTAAGACGACTTTTTTGATCTGGTCTTACTCCATTCTCACCATATGTTTCATCCCTCTCAAACGTCTTTCTTTGACGATGCTCTAGCTACCTTTTTCTGTGTAGTGACCCTGTCGTGGCAAAGAGGCTCCAGTGCTCCAAGAACCCTGAGAGCTATACTGGGGAGCCCTTGGCCAATGGTACGTCTAACCATACCAAATACTTCTCGGCTGAGTTGGCGCGCTGGCCCTTCGGACCAAGGGTAGACATGGTTCCAACAATGCAACAACGTTAAAAAAAACATAGTGTTACAGAAAGTATGACCTAATCATATAATGGTTTCATCAATTTTCATCTAACCCAGGAAACTCACCTGATCACTGACCTTAAGTAGTTATGAGCCTGACTAATATATAGATGATGGTCACTTTAGAAAACTAGGTGCCGTAATCAACTCAAGACATTGTGCCAGGTCGACCAAAGCTTAACGGTGCAGCAAATCCTTGCCGAGTGAAAAATGAAGTGTTAATTACGACTGCATCCAAAGTCTGTATAAGAAGGCATAGTTTTTTTCATGCTGCCTCTTGCTTCAAACTTTACTCGTATATTTGAATGAGTAATTTATTTCAACAAGTGAAATAATTATTTATTGGATTGAAAGAGAGCAACTGAGGATTAAATTCCAAAGCTTACATTTGTTGGGCGACATTAGCGTTAGTTTAAGCATTCAGTATGTGAGTGTGCGTAAATTATCAGGGAGAAATGGGTTGTCAGCAGTCAGAAACAGATCCAAGGGTCTTTTGAGAAAATAAAGCCACTATACATTTAATATACATACATTGCAAGTGATTTGCAAGAGAAACGCAAATCAAATGAGTTTACAGGAGATATTCATCGAAGATCAAGAAGAAAGGTATTGTCTCTTATCAGGAATTAATGCAAATGTCACTATCTGAATAAAATTATAATAAGTATCATGTGCATTGTTAATGATATTATCCAGAGGAAGCATTATATAATCTTATAAGAAAATACATCGAGATTCTCAGGGGTGATGGTGGTTTATAAGTGCATCAGTAACGGTAAAGGGTATATATGCTTCATGTAAATGCATTTATAACGATTTACTGTGGAATTGCATTGAAAATCGGGAGCCCGAAATTAATGTAAGGGTTCCTGATAGATTAGACATATTTTATGCACATTGTGATTGCATTGTTAACGATTCTACGACATGTAAATGGATTTGCTACAGAAATACATGGAAAATACGGATGAAAGAGTTTTCCGATAGCCAAGAATTTAAACAAGCGTAACTGACAGAATAGAACCATTAGATCTCAAATGTCGTTACGAAAGATATTTGTTGGAGTTAGCTTATCTTGACTTGAGCCATCATTCATGGAGCGCCCGGTAAGGAACAAAAATTCACTATCTGTTGCTTCGTGCAAGGAGTTGTTCGATTGTTTAGGCTGACCCCGGGAAAAATACCAGGACAAACAATGCCTTTAGAGAACTAGTTAGTGTAGATATTTACTATGCTTGCCACTAGACTGGATCAATTGTGAGGCTCAGGCATATGGCATTAGCTATAGTAAACGAGACTTGCTTGCAAAGCATTTTTCTACGGCATGCGCTCAAAAGAACTTGATCTCTAGCATACCCTAGTTCGATGCCACTGTGATCAAAGACCTAGAGAGGATCGAACTTACCTTACAAGCAATGGTCTACGAGACCACTCAGATCACCATTTTCGATAGATTTTTCTGTTGATATTGTCTAGCTCTGAAAACTTGGATGCTGAAACATGGTACCAAAACAAAGGATTGGCTCTCGAATCAAGGACAATGAAACGAGCATGAGAGGACATCATCTTTCAATACATGAGGTCACATGGAGTGACTGCAAGACAGCACAGCATATTAGAGAGGAAACAGTCGTCAGTAAAATTAGGGAAAAAAATATGCCACCTAAATTTCAATGGGGATGCTATATTGCGAAAATATTAAATAACAACTGTGATCATATTCAAAATCATGACCAACAAAAAAAGAAGATTGCTTGACGATTTAGACAGGCTAAGAATATATTGGCGCCGCCATACCCATGATCAAGGTTCTGGCGAGACTTGGGGGAGGTTTACGTCCAACGAGCGGGTGTTAAGAGGCTGCTGCGACCGCTGCTGCTGCTACTGCTCCTGCTGATGATATTTTCAAGTGAAATGCTGTATGCATTGTATTTTATTTCCCACAGACTAGTTTATCACTATTTTCGGTCGCAGAAATACTGTTCGGCCTCCCTCGGGTATTTTCCTCGGATATGAAGACACAAACATACACACATACTCATATAAACACACACATGCATAAAAGGTGTATGCAATATATATATATATATATATATATATATATATATATATATGTGTGTGTGTGTGTGTGTAAATAGTAGGTTGTGGATTCGCTACATAAACTAGCTCATGTTTCGGCCCTCTCTTGGCCTCTTCAGAGATTTCGCCTGAAGAGGCCCAGAGAGGGCCGAAACATAAGCTAGGTTGTGTAGCGAATCCACAACCAACTATTTATTTCCATCTCCACTCTAAAATAACTCAACTTCACGAGTAAAATGTTGTATGTATCAAGCACTCTATGAAATAAATCCAATACATTTCAGAAGTGGCTTTATATTATTGATACATAATTATATTATGTTATACCGCTAGCCTGATTTGTACCACATATACTGTGTGTGTGTGTGTGTGTGTGTGTGTATATATATATATATATATATATATATATATATATATTGGATTATTCATTTGTGGAATGCAAAAGTTCCCAGCGCCCATTTAGTAAAATAGGTGATTAAATGAAAAGACAGAAATCAGTTTTTAGCCGGAACCTTTTGCGCTCACGTAACACCCAAACACACTCATACAAACACACAAACTCTCTCTCTTTTACACACACACACACACACACACATATATGTATGTATGTATGCATATATATATATATATATATATATATATATATATATATATATATATATAACCACGGCGAGTGAAAATGAAAGTTTGATATAGATATGAACAGATCGAGAATGATACATGAGAACTGAATGTATTAGTTAGGCATCGAAAAGGAGAGGGAATTCGTGAACAGATTGATAGATTAATCAATAAATTGATAGATACAAACAGACTGAGAAATTTATATGCATATAGATTGAAAACTAGATAGCGAACATGAAGAGACAATTTAGTTAGTATGAAATCCAATTAAAGAAATACTTGCCTTGCTTGTTACGTGATCGTGTTTTGACAGAATCAATTACCATCTCGGGGCAAACATTAAATTTACATCGTAATAAAATTACAGCCTTGGGGCCACCCAAACTGCGTAAACAGTTTCATGCAATTCAAATTGAACGGTGGAGTGAATTCAGTAAACTAATAAGAGGTATAACTTGTCTAATGCCACCTTTGCGACAACTGTTCTCTTTACACGAAACTTTATTCTTTATTTACACATTTACATTTTACTTCAGGAAAGAATACGCTGATGGTTTTATCGGCATATTAAGAAGAAGTAAAAAAGAATTGACACTAAATCGGCTTTGATGTCGAGAGAAAAACATGATTAGTCAACCGCCTGTGCATTGATATCCGAGATAAACGTATAGAAGAAAAAAATACTAAATGCGTTATCATATCGTCATGTTTCAATGGATCTTCCAAAACCAGCCGACGATTCATGTTGCAATTCAAAGGAATATGTTGAAACCCTTTTTGCCTTTTCGAATCCATTACAGGCATCCACTTACGAGCGTTAAGAAAAACATCATATCGATCACTGTGGCACAGTGGCAGAGTGCTGGTCTCCGGTTTTATAGGCTTTTGTTCAATCCACCATCATCATAAAAATAGTACTCAATGCCTCTCTGCTTAGCACTTAGCACTAGGACTAGGATTGAAGAACCTCCCTGAATCACGGTGAAGACACCAGTTATAGTAAAGCCACCAAAATTAAGCGATGTTGAGCATGGTCAGAATCTAGTTGGGTAACTATTGTAGAATACCAAGTGCCGTAAGCAGAACAAGGCTTTGGCAGCTCTGGAGGGCCGAGCAAGAGGGTTCAAATAATCACTGCACGTGTGTACCTAACCTTTTGATATCATCGACGAGGGTGTAAACGGAGAATGATGAGACATTCAGTGCTTCATAATGTGGAGGTGCTTGGCTGACTGTAGTATTTGGGCCTTTGACCATATCAAGGAAATCATGGGATCAAAACATTTTCATGGAATCAGAGTAAATTGTGCTACCCAATGTAAGAAAATTAGCTCACTTTCAAAAGTAGACAAGAATGGTTAGGAAAGAAAAAAATGAACTGTTGTACAGTCTACAAGACACGCTTGCTAGCCATTTTTTGATTGCAAGAGGCCTTGTTCCATTCTGTCTTGATTGAACAACCTTAACCATAAAAAGTAGCAAAGAGTGCTATGCCTTTTTATAAGTGTGTATGTTTGTGTGTTCCAACGCTTCTGGTTGTATCGTTTTGTCTATAGACTGGAAATTTTGCTCCTGTACTCCATTAGACTCCTTCTGAAACAGAGCTGTAAAAAAAAGAAGCCTTTTTCACGTTATTTTGACGGGTTCATTAATAACATCTAGATTCTCAAGAATAGATGTGTTTTTTAATGGCTAACAATGAGTTCTAATCTGATAACCATTGAAAATCTTAAGAAGCGGAAATCTGGAGCCATGCTTTCACTATGTACCTTGCACTGGAAGTGCAAGGAACTTGGTGTTTTGAGTCTGTCACCATTGCCAAAAGGTGTTCAACGAGATAATGGTGCCTTGCTGTCCAGCTCATATAATCTATTTGTTTTTTTCCTGATTATTACATGTAAGTTGGATAAATGTTTCTAACCAGATTATGTTTGAGATATATTCTGATCATACAAATTTGGTAGATTTCCATTAATTTCTGAAGATATTGTACTTGTTATACAAACAATTTAAGCGTGCCAATAACCTACACCAGCGCTGTGCATACGAAAAGACAACAGTGCGTTTATAATTGTAGATCTTTTAAAATTTATTCTAACTTTATTTTTGAGGTATAAATTTCGTTTCGTTTGAACGATATTTTGATTTTGATTCCCAACTTCATAGAAACAAATTACCCCTGCTCTTCAGAAGCAGTATTCCTATAAAAGCTTTCTGTAAGTCGACATGACACAAATAAAGGAGAAATCATCATTAATTTATGTGGAAAACAAATTCGGCTTTCATACACCTCCTAAACGGTGATGATGTATCTTAAACTGAGTAGTCAGTGCTATCTGTATAACAGCTCGCAACAAAACTAACTTTTTTTGCTTTTTTTCATGAAAGTGGAAAAGTCGCTTAAAGAGAACATTTGAAAAGTAGTGGATACCTTTCTTCACTTAGCTTATTTCAGTTAGATGCAAAACCTTAAGTGAAAGGGCCACCAGTGAGAATCGAATTCATTACACAATAGTTATCATCTGCGAAAGTATCTTGCTATTAACTCGCCCACGACGGAGCGCCTGTACTCGTAGTTACTCCGCTTAGTTTAGTCTGTCATAAGTTCCGAAGTATGGAGCACCAGTGAGTATCAAATTCTCTACACAGTTGTAAGTTTAGACTCGCTTGTAAACCATTGGTCTATTCCTGAGCCAAACTGGCCAATCCTCCGTCAGAGATTCGTGCGAAGCAAACTTCATTCCATCATTGGATGCACACACAGCTAGAATCTCCATTGTTTACGTGCCATAAGCCTTTTTATGGACGTAAGTGACTTAAATTTTCTAGTTTTTTCATCCGTTAATTTTTTTGTCAGTCTCTGCAGACAATGGAACGTGCCCTCTTGGGCGCACACCTGGGGAAAGTGTATGGAGAACTTGGGATGCCAATTCGTCATGTCACCCCCCCCTCTAAGTCTTGCTGATGTGGTCCAGAGAAAAGAAACGATACGCCTGTCAACAGCTTGGCTTCAGGAACGGCCGGACAGATATCAAATTGGGCGTCAAACTGCCTCAATTTGACTCGGCCCCCTGATTTGGAATCAGAGTTTTCCTCACCGTAGACTGAGACTGGAGTTCGAACTCATTCCGCCGATTCCATTGCCAATCGCATCTCTTCCTATGTGTCACATCGATTCTGACTTTTGCTGACAATTTTCATCTTTTTTCCTTCTCATTTCCTTAATGCTTGTTTTGAAATGTTTTTTCTCTCTAATAAAGACAATTAATGTTTCAAATATTTCATATCACCGACACATTTCATTTCGCTTCGGCAAACTTTTGCAGAGACAATTGACTTTGTCCCTATAGTAACCACCATTTGAATGGTCTATTTGCGATAAGCATTCACACCACCTCTTCACGCACAATAAAACACACACACATAGTTTACGTACGAATGGACGTAAATTTCCAAACACACACACACTTTCTCTCTCTCATACACACTCACACACACACACATACACACACGCACACATATATATATATATATATATATATATATATGTATATGCATATATGTATATATATATATATATATATATATATATATTTTACAAAGATATCCCTGTAAATTTTATTTCATACATAAATAGCTCTTTCTGCTTTGATAAATATTGAGCTCTGTGATTAAATAACACCAACAAGGGGAAAATCTTTTCTAATTTCTTTTGCATCCTTACTAACGGAAAAACATTATGAATTATATATATATATATATATATATATATATATATATATATATATATATATATATATATATGTTGTTGGAAAAGGGAAATATTGGTGGATGGAAAACAAATAGAGAACAACTGACAAAGATAAATTGATTAGCAAACAATATCACACATACATGCATCGAAATGAACGAAATCCTTTTGTAGCCTGGCGCATAGTAAATATCTAAATTTTCAATTTATGATGTACAATCTATGTGATTGATATTTATAACTGGATCAAGTGCATTGACAAGGAAGAAATTTAAGTGTATCGATACACTACCATGTTTGAACCTACTCGAACATTACCTTTATTTTCTGAAAAATCAAAAATACAGCTGTATTTTTTTTAATTGGCTGGCAGTACTTTTAGATTTGCTTGCCGTAGGTTTTAATCTCTTCACAGCGGAGCCCATACTTCATGGACTTGCCTGGTTTGTTCTGCCATCTTATTTCAGCTACGGTAATTCTGGGGATCCATGTTGTGAGTTGTAATATGCAGTGGTTGAGACATTCTTGCAATATGACCAGCCAATTGCAATTTGTGTTTTTTTTTCTAATTCTAACTATGATATCTTGGACGCCTGTTTTCTTCCATGTGTTGTCTTGAGATCTCTCGATGCGATGTTGAGCAAGATTTTTCCATTTGCACGTTGCTTGGTTCTCAGTTTGTGGTTCAGTCACCTGGTTAGGTTCCATGTTTCAGCTCCATATGTGACTATCGGGAGAATGGGGTTTTCTTGTTCTTGAACATTGATAATAGTCTATCGAACGTTTGCCATCCTGGTTATCTTCTCCTTTTGAGGATTCCATTGAGGTTTGTTGTCCTAGATAGATGTAGTGGTCTGCTTTTTTCAGCTCCACATTCTCAATTTTAATCGTTGTGCTTGTCTTCAACAAGTTTTTTTGCTTATTCTTGTAGCGAACAACCTTATGGCTTCTCTTCCGTTTGTCTTGCATTAGTTGGACATTATGGAGGTTTTCAGCAAAAACAAGATGTCGTCAACAAATCTTTAGCAGTATAGGTATTCGCCATCTCTTCTCATTCCTTCATTTCCTCCATTTATGGATATCTACTCAGCTTAACCTAATCTGGTGAAAATAAAAATAGAACAAATAGACGAGGGAAGGTGGTGATCTAAATAGGCTTTGTTCTGACCATGTTTACGTATTTATTTTTCGATGGAACATAACTTCAAATTTTGACGCTCGGATTGGTCGATTATTGAGGAGTTGATGTCGTTTTTTTTTAAATCTTCCTTTATTCAGACTTCCTTTTCTCTCATCAGAAACCATCAGGCTGGCTATGAATGTATATGTCGTGCGTACCGATCGCACCAGAAGGATTAAAAAGCTTTAAATCAAAAGATTTACCCCTTCTCATGTCTATAAACAGACGTAAAATAGGTTTAGAGTAAGGAGTTCAATTTGTAATGTAATGCTCAGCTAAATTAACCACTTACTTAGTGTCCGGTAGAATTCATTCTTGTTTCGTTTTTTTTTAATGCTTTTTGTTGTTCTTGAAAATTCAGACTATTTAGCAATCACTTCTCAAAGAAAAGCGAGAGAAGTAACTTATTCATTTTTTAATTGATCACCTCGAACAGGATATGCTGCCAAGAGACGTCAGTCACGTGATGGTTTCTATTGAATGAGTGATCAGACCTGCCTAATTCATTTTTTGTTTTGTTTTGATCTCCCTTAATTTTTGCTTCCTTCTTTTTCTTCTTTTTTAGTTCTATGTATATTCAAAATGATCATCATCTTCCTACCTAGCCACTTTCCATTTTCTCATTGTCTTGAAATCTTGTGTGTATATATATATATATATATATGTTTATTCATATATATATATATATATATATATATATATATATATATATATATATACATATATATATATACATATATATATATATATATGTATATGTATATATATATATATATATATTTATATATATATATACATATACATATATATATATATATATATATATATATATATATATATATATATATATATATATATATATATATATATATATATAAAGTGATGTGTCAGGTGAGTGACTTGATAGAAATCAACAATTGATGTTAGTCACAGAACACCAACGGAAAACGAATCCAATCTTCCATTTTCTGTTTTTTTTGCATTTTATTCTTGTCGAATGCAAGGTGCGTAGCGAGCATCAATTGAAATATCCAAAAGGTTACTTTTTCAATACATCTTTCTTCTTTAGTTAACGAGAAAAACATTTGAAAAGTGTCAACCTCGTGCCATCCAACTACAATTGAGTGTGTGTGTGTGTGTGTGTGTGTGTATGTGTGTGTGTGTGTGTGTGTGTGTGTATTCTGTGATTACTTGACAACTGGCCATTGTATGAAGTTGAAATTCGACAGATATATTAGCCATCATACAATGAATTGCAGTGTCAAATATGAAGTTTATTGATACAGCAGAGAAAATCTAATTAAAAAAATTAATACTGCTTATTAATATTTTCTCTAAAACCATAAATCTAAATTTAGATTATATATATCTTAATTGGCAAAACATCTGAGTTTAGATATAGCATATCTATATTGAAAAAATTGAGAAGTAAGTAAACACACATACACATATCATCAATACTAAGAAAGTGTTATATAATCCGACACACATAATCATAAATGCGTTATATCGCTTCATAACTCTTTTGGAAATGTCCTGTTATTACACAATGGATTTATCATTAGGCCTAGATAGCATATAGGAATACACCATTAAAAATAAAATTCCTCCAACAGTCACATTTTCTTCAATTGTTTACCCTATTCACGCTGTCTAGACTAAATGATATATTCCCCGTGTAATAATGGGAGGTCATTTCTAATAGAGTCCCGAAGTAATATAAAACATTTATAATTATATGTATAAATGTATGTGTGTGTGTGTGTGTGTGTGTGTGTGTGTGTGTGTGTGTGTGTGTGTGTGTACACTGTATTCTTTGCGGTGGAAAGTCATTGAATGAGTGAGAAGTGGGGTCTTTCGGTCATTAGGGACACTATTTTTCTAGTTTGGTATTGACCAATTCCCGATTTACACTCTAAATTACCTCAAAAGGTACGGGTTTTCGGAGTGGTAAGTAGCAAAAATCTACGATTCTCCTTTTGGACACTACGTGCGTTTCTGAATCATTCACTGTTCATTCTGTTCCTAATTGTCGGTCAAGGTATAGCATGAAAAATGCTTCATTGAGATTTAATAAAAAGAGCAGTTTAGAAAACTTGGACTTGGATTGTCCTAGTGATCTTAATGGTCGGCAGAAAAGATAATAGTTATGAATGAATTAGAAAAAAAAAACAAAAAAAAAACAAACGAATAAAGCGTTCCTTGTCTGTTTTATCAGTTCATTTGTAGGCCAATGTCTTACCTCTCTTTTTCTCTCTGCGCCTTATAACACACCCTTATTAATACGAGATATGTCAAGGAAGTATCCATCCATTTTCAAATAACGGAAGAAATTATTCACCCTCGGGCTATGGCCTGTTAGTACACTTCAAATTACTGCTATTGGAACCTCATGCACGTACACAAGCATTGCTTACACCTTTAAAAACAATCTGCAAAGTCGTCTTTTGATACTGTCATCAGCTGCCTTATCATGTTCACAATCTCGTCCACGGTTTGGAACCTACCCTTTTCAAAGTTGCAAAGGCGGAAATTGAAAGTAGACAATTCTGCAGTGCACGCAGTGCTGACTGACCCAGGCAATGCAACGTTTTGCAAAAAAAAAAACAAAACAAAAAAAAACAAAACAAAAAAAACTGAACTACACATGAATAGTGGACTGACTAATGGTGAATGCGACGGTTTCACAACACACAAACTCATGCAAAAGCGTCTCACTACCGACTGAATCACCACACGGAAGAGTTTTAATTTATGCATACGAAGTAAGGTACCTTCGGGTTGCTTGCTAACTTGAAAGGAAACGATAGGCTAGGTACTCAAAATGGCTGGATTCTTTCCGGACAGACTTTGTAGTTATGAATGGAATTAGAAAACGAACAAAAAGTTCCTTGTATTTTTTATCTACCCAATTCTGGGCAGATATTTTACTGCCGATTTTTTACTCTGTTTTCATAACACAATTCTGCTGGTATTTTGGGAGAGATTTGCTTAAAATAACGAAGTTTTCTTTTCCTCTTTCTCTTGTCAATCTTTCTATTCTTCAAACATCATCATGATTCTTGTATCACTTTATCTTCCCAGTTCTTACTCTCCGCCATCCAGGCATACAGGTTTCTTCCCTATTCTCTTTTATATTTTCCTTATTTTTCCTTACTATTTTGTATTCAGTATATTTACTGTTAATGAATTAAAAACTATGAATATGCATATAACATCCCTTCTATGTGATTTGCCCATCAATCAATTCTTGACTTACAACGATCCCCTTCTTTCTGATTTCTAACAAACATCATGCTTATAGAATGTTGAAATTTATCTCAACAAATTTTACATTAAAAAATTGTAAAATTCGTTTTTTTTTTCAAGTCATCGTGTGTTTTCTTTGCCATCAGATATCTTTGCTGGAACTGAATAAATAAATCTGATGGGGGCGTGGTGGTATAATGATGTGGCCACTGGAGAGTAGGACCGGCCATAGGGGTTCTAGCGCCCTGGGCAAGCTGAACTTCATCAACTTACGAATGTTTAACTGCCAGGTAGTCCTCGAAAATCTGACTTCGCATAGGGTAATTTTTTTATTTTTCCATTTTATTTTGCGTAATTTCTTCATTTTTTCATTTTCCCTTTGTCACAGACGTCCTTGGTGACTGCGAGCGTTGCCGGTACCAAGGGTCAGTCCTGGTGGAGAACACCAAGTTAAGTCGAAAGTCAAAAGGACTACTGCAAGTTACAATCGTATTCGGTCAAAAAGCAATCAGTCAAAAGACAATGTTGTAATATTCTAACTGACATTTTTTTCCAATTAGGCAATTAATTTGTATATTTTTTGCAAATCTAAATGCATGAATGTACAATTGGGATTTTTTAAAATTATTTAATTAGTAAAATTCACTTAAAATATTCGTACTGCAGTGTTTTCTGTTTGACTGATGCCTTTTGTCTTGTTGACTTTACAGCTAGTGTTGAACCAAAACTCTTATTCTCTAACTTACCCTGGAGAGAGAGAGAGAGAGAGAGAGAGAGAGAGAGAGAGAGAGAGAGAGAGAGAGAGAGAGAGAGAGAGAGAGAGAGAGGGGGGGCAAATTTCAAGACCTCATCAATTGTGGTTCAGTGACGCATTAGTCTAATCTTAGTCTTCGTACTTTGATCATTACAGTTGATGTATCCCCAAATTTTTTGTACTGTTCAAAACAGCACTGTTCAAAAGTTTATCATAATTTAATGTGTTTTTTTCAGCTTACTTGTACTTAGTTACATCAATTCCTAAACCGTACCACATCCAAAACCACATTGATAGGTTTTCATCCATCTATCTATCTATCTATCTATCTATCAGTCTATCTATCTATTTCTATGTATGTGTGTGTTTTTGTGTGTGCGTGTATATATATATATATATATATATATATATATATACGTATATGTATATACATATATATATTTTTTCTTTTTTCTATTCATCTATCAATCTATCTATCTATCTATCTACACACACACACACACACACACACACACACACACACATATATATATATATATATATATATATATATATATATATATATATATATGTATATATATATATATATATCCATCTATCTCTCTACCTATTTATTTTTTTGCCCTATTTAATATCCTTTCAAGTTTTTAGAAAGATCTTGCTTATTCGTTCACTTTTTTTGTTATTGTTTTTTTTCCCCTGAGTATTTCTCTTCCTTTTGTCTTCTTCGCTGGATTCTTCTTCGCTATTTCCAGCGTTAAGTCTTTTAACAGAACGGTTTCCTTTGAAAAATATATTCTTTGACTCCTCTGTTTCTCCTTTGATTCTATTAATTCACGTGGAAGTCAACAAAACTGTTTATTCTCGAAGACGCAATGTAAGTTTCAGGATTGGTCACTGTCATCTCTTCATTCCCATCTATTCACGCTCCCCCCATCCGAGTCAAGTCTCTCACGTCTTCATCTTTTCTCTTCTATTCTTTCCTCTCACCCTTGTCTTCATTTCGTTCCATCCAGCTCACCCTCTTCTTTTTGACAAATTCCAATCCAAGTTATTCCCCATCCCAATGTAACAACGTGAACAAGAACAAGAACCCCCGCCTAATTCAGGGGAGAAAACTCTTCACTGATTGTCTATATACCGTCACATTCAAACGAACCGATGTATAAAATGGATAGAAATCACACAAATGTGATTGGTACGCGGATCTCTTATCGATTGAGCTATCTACTTACCTGTCGAGTCTTGTATTTCTACAAAATGATTTATTAAATGCACAATACAAAAGTTGCCGTTGGAAAAGAGATTGGAATCGAGTTTGACCTTGCAACTGCCAGGCTTTGTTCCTTTCTACAACCTCGCTGTAAATAATAGATTCATTCATAAAGATCTCCGATTAGAAAGTGAGACTGGAGAACGATTTGTCAAACATTCCATTCCAAGCGCTTGGTCGATGATGCTCATTGCCAGAATAAGACCTTATTATTGAAAGCTCTGAACGGTGACATTTGAGAAGTATCTTTAAATCTGCACTGGTCGGTACGTATTAATGTAGCGGAAGACAAAAGACAAAAGAAAAAGAAAACTCCCTTTAAACTTCTCTCTCTCGCATCAGTGTTCAACTCCAATCATAGGGTTGCCAAATTAGTCATTTTCCCGCTAAATATGGCTGGATTTTTCTTTCAACTTAGCCGGTGCCGATGAAAAAATCTATGATAGACGACTGAATCTGGCAACTTTAATAAGAGTAAATGTTTGATTTTTATTATCATTTTGTTTCGTAGTTTCAGTATACAGTTATTTTATTTTTCAAGTAGGCTTCGAATTTGTACATTTTTAGCTATAAAATTAGCTAGAAATGATGAATACAGTTGATTTTAGCAATTTTTAAAGGTACTTTCAGCTATGAATAATAAACCATACTTGGTAACTGTTCAATTCCAAATTCGCTCTTCTCACTATCCTCTCTTTCTTTCTTTCAGCCTCTCCCAATTCTTCCTGTCTTAATTTATCCAAACCATCCATATTCCAGTGTCGTAATTTCAATAACAAATCGGGGACAAGATTCCCTTTGTCCCAGTTCCCCTTTCGAGGGCAAAATCTCTGCACTGCGCAATCTTAACAAAGCCATCCCTCAAGACAACCCACTTCCTTCACCGATGAACGTATACTGGAGCTGAGTGACGTCTGTCGGCAGGTCTTGAGGTCAAGGGTAGGTAATTCAAGGCGTTACCGAACAGCTGTGCCCGTGTAGAGGCTCTGTTATTCAAATCACGTTTGTTCATTTATGAAGTAACTGAGCGCATTCTGTGTTTTCGAGTGAAGATGCGTCAGGGAAGGGAAAAGAGAGAAAGACATCAATGGAGATATGATGGTACTTGTATCAAGAGAGGAAGGAAGACTACGCAGAAAATAAAGAGAGGGTGAGGAGAGTCAGGTAATAAACTGAAAGAGAAAGGACGGATAAATGAAAGAGAAAGGAAAGAATTGAAAAAAAAAGAAAAAAAACAAGAGATGGATTGAGAATGAAGAGTGAGAAGCATGATAATATCATACGAAACAGAAAAAGAAGCAGAGAGAGAGAGAGAGAGAGAGAGAGAGAGAGAGAGAGAGAGAGAGCGAGAGAGGAGGGAATGATAAGGTGGCAGAAACAAGATAGGGAAGTCAAGAGATGATACAATGAGCAGAAGAGAAGAAGAACGAATGAATCGGAGAACAAAAAAAAAAGGAAGGGTGAAGTAGGGAAAAACACTGGAAAGAATGAAAGAGATCAGGTTGAAATGGACAAAGAAGTTGATGAAAAACGCGAATGAAAAGTGAAAAAGATAAAAGAACGGAATTTGCGTTAGAAAGAAATAATACGACAAAGGCCTGAAGAAATGTAAAATGATAAGAAATTCAAGCAGACAACTCGTTCATCGCAAAGATAGTGCTGAACGCAGAGCTTGTTTGATTTAACGTAAAGTGACATCATTAATTCCTTCTTTACCACCTCCCCAGTCCTGTAATTCACACTTGACGCCTCAGAGAGTGTCAAAGTTAAATTATCACACCACAATCAATCTATATATTATGTGAGAATTGACTGTTTGTCTGTCACACTATAGAAACAACGTAAACCTGGGCAAAACCCATCAAAAATTAACATGCATATTCGATGGACCAAAGTTATCACTCCGATGATAATGATTTGATTCTCCCAGCAAAAATTGGCATACATTCTAAATAAACCGGGGATAAGCTTTTGGAGAGAAAAACAAATCTTTGTATTTGTGAGAAAAGAATTCAATCTATTGCCAGATATTTAAATCGAATGCAATCAAAGTACGCAGTTCCACAAATATAAATACAAGTTTCTCTCGTTCTAGATAAGCTTTACAATGAATGTTTTTGAAATGCATCTGGAGGCAACTATCATTAACTTATATAGTAAAAAGTTGAACGTTCCCCGACTCAAAACAATCTTTTTTTACGTCTGCTTATTTTATGGCTTTCTTAGTCTTCTTTTCTAATAACCCAGGGCACTTATTTTTTTGCCGCAGAATCGTGGGTCGATTGTACGAATTGGGACACTAATAAGCATCATTCACCCCTTTTTCCTCCCCAAATTTCTATGCCATCTTCGTTAATAATGATATCTTTTGTAAAAAAAACGTTAACCAAGTGACTTTTGCCTAGCCTATAAATGCCAAGTAGTGGAGAGAAATATTTCTATATGAAATAGAGGAATCAGTGTCCTATTTTTCAACATCTTTCAGCTTGAAAGGAGAGGAAGCGGGTGAAAATAATCAAATAAGAAGAAAGGTATTCGTATACGAACAAAACGGTCCGAAACTAAGTCATCAGTATACGGAACGCCTAGCTAGGGAAGAAAGCTAACAGTTATGGAAAAGGTTAATGTAATATACTGTTTTCTAATCTCAAGGTATTTCGCCCGAAGCCTAAATACGTCTCTCTGTCTATGTATCCACTGCAAAAATTACGACGCACGACCTTATGAAATTTTCTGTGTAAAAATATGACACCAAGATAGGTTTCTAGCAAATCAAATATTGGAAATCATCCCAGAGAATGTTTTGTTTGTTTTGGGGGGTCGATTTACAATGTAAGTTCTTGCTAAATCTGGCACAATTTCAGCTGTCGACGTGCGCGCAGCAAGAAATAAGCAGTGGCAATTTTGGAAAAAAAAATAAAGTAGGGTGAATGAATGTCTATTGATTGGAGTGGAGATTCCGTCTCGTTCATAGAGATGAGAAGAGAGGAAGAGAGAGAATAACTGCTCATGGGCTAGAGGGACTTAGTGTAAAAAGGAGACTGACTTTCAAAAAAATTCAAGCGGTATTCAAGCACATTTAAATGAAATTTTTCCAAATCATAAGCAGAATCTAAAATATCACTTTTTAAAAAACAAAACAAATTAAACACTATATTTTTTCCATCTATCAATCTTTATTATTTATTCATTTCTCCTACTGCAATTCACTCCTCCTGCTAGGACTGGTATTCAGTCTATTCATATTTAATTAGTTTTCATTTGCATAACATAAATGAATTAATAAAGGGAAAAATCGTAAAAAATTCCACGACTTAGATATTTAAAATCTATGACCGTCTCATAATATAAACATTCTTTCTGAAATATCTATTTTTGATTGATGAATAGGATATCTTGCAGGCCCAGCTCCATGATAGAAAAAACAAAAACACGACAGCGTAGCTGATACCAATTAGCATATTAACAAGTAGACTGAGGAGTAAGCTAATATTTTTGTCATTAACTAGTTGGAAGAACTTACTGCGTATCAGGTACATACTTTCAAAAATAATAACATACAAAGCAAATTATGCATTTAAAAAAAAAATCTCTTTCCATAACGTTTGTGTTTAAAATCTATGGTTGTCTCAAGAGGTTTTTCTTTCTGAAATATTTTTTTGGATTGCTAAAAAGGATATCCAATATGCTCGACCTCATTGCACTTGGAACCACGATATAACAATCGTAAAAAAAAAACAAAAAAAAACGCATCGAAAAGCTTTTATTTTTCTTAAATTGATTGAAGATCTCACTTGCAGGCACAGACTTTACAAAATCAAAACATAAGTGGAATGGTATATTGGGAGAGTATCATTCTTTAAATTTGGTCCTCAAAATTTGTCATCTCATGTGATAAGATAATTTTTTTTTTCTGAAATATTTATTTCTGATTTCTGAATAAGATATCTCATGTGTTCGACCACAACGCACTTAGAAAATAGACGGGGTAGTTTATAATTATCGGCATGTTAACGAGGAGTTATGAGGAAAGCTTCTTTTTCTTGCCGTTAACTTGGAAAAAACCCGTTGTTTATTTGGTACATACCCTATGATATATAAAGCTAATTAAACAGAGATAATCTCTTTACTTAAGTATTTAAAATCTGAGATGATATCAGGAGATAATCTTTTATTTCTGAAATATATATTTTGTGATTGCTGAATAGGATAGCTTTATGCCCAGCCACACCACACTTACAAACACGACAGGGTAGCTGATGGGTATCAGCGAACTAAAAAATAGACAAGGGAGTAAGCTTTTATTCGACATACGGAGCAAATTATACTGGAAGTATCTCTCTCCATATCTTTGGTATTTGAAACATACGATCGTCTCATGAAATAAGAATTTTTTTCATCTGAAATACTTATTTTTGATTGCTAAATATGATATTTTATATGCTCGACCACACCGCACTTAGAAACACAGTTGGGTAGCTGATAACAATCGATATACTAGCAAGAAGTCGGAAGAAAGCTTTTATTTTTTGCCATCAACTTATTGGAAGAGCAGTGCTTATCAGGTACAGACTTTTGGAAAAAATATAAATATAAAGCAAGTTGATCAGATAATGTGAGTGTAAGAAGCTAAATAGACTGTTATCAGATAGGCTTTGACATGAACCCGCAAGGTTTGGAATCTCGTTTGGATTATGTCAGTAATTGTTCACTTTCGGAACGTATTTTTTGGAAACGTCGGACAGACTTGGGTGTACGGTGAATGGCAATAAAACCACGGGCCCAAAAGTCATAGAACTGAAATCGGAGTGTAGTTGACCCACTGTGTAATTAACGAGACGTAACTTGGTATAGAAACGCAGGATTTGAGTAACAAAACAAAAATTTTTTTTTCATAATATGAATATCATCATCATCACCATTAATCAGTCTCTTAACGTTGTTGGACATTGACCTTTCCCAGGATTCGCCATACTTCTCCTTCATGGGTGTCGTGGAGCAAGTACTTTCTGGATTTGCTTGTCTCTACATCTAGTATTCTGTCGGCCTTTGTTGCGCATATGATTTCTGATGTCGTGAGATTGTCTATCGATTGTCTGCCATTCTTGCAGCATGGCTAGCCCATTGCCATTTGAGATTTTTTAAATGGATTCTATGATGTCTCTGACTCCTGTCTTCTCCCAGATGTATGGTGCTGTTGTGTGGTATCCCCATGAGAGGTTGAGCATGATTCTTTCATGTGCACGTTGCATGGTTTTCAATTTGCAGGTCTGTCTCTTGGTTAAGTTCCATGTTTCAGCTCCATAAGTGACTATTGGGAGCGCGCATTGGTTGTATACTTTCCTCTTTAGGATTGATAGGATCTTCTTGTTTTTGGAGGTTGAGCTTGCTCTGCCGAAGAATTTATTCTAATTGAGTAATGTTATGTTTCCATTGCTGAATTTGGATAAGTTGAGTTTTGTGATTTACTTATTTTGTTATGCCTTGCTTTGAAAGGAATTGGGAAAGATTACATTACTTCGTACAAACTAAGTTAAAGTACAGCACATTTTACTTATAAGTGAAAAAAAGTACTTTTTATAGATCTTGACTTGAAGTCTTGTGCGGTGATTTTATGCTCAGTTATATTTCGTTGTTGGCATTGTGACTTTAGTTCCACGATTTTCAGGCTGCCACTTTGTCGTCATGATCCGAATGTAAGCATTTTTCGTGGATGGAATAAAAATGTTCTCATCAATATCCACCTAGCGCCAGTAGTCGGTGTTCCAGCCACGATCAAAAGCTGGGGTTCCAAATGCACATTTCCAAGGCATGCATACTCTTCATTAAAGTCAGATTTGCACAATATTCTTATTTATTGGTTAATGTGCACGCTAAACCACACTCTAAGGTCAACATTTTGTATACATCTCTGCCTAAATATTCACACGAACACACAAACAAACATACATGTATAATCATATATAACTGTCTTGAAAATAAATTGGAGTCACTTTGATGAAATTGGATGGAAAATATTCAGCTTTTTTTTTCTTGACGCTCATAATGTCGAAATGTTTTCGAGAACTGTATAATTCAAAGATGTCTTGTCTATTTTTCCCCTTTGGTATCATGTGGCCAAGTTTTTTTTCACGTAACGATGCAAAAGGCAAAAAAAAAGTCACTCAGAGGCAGATTTTATCGTTTGATATCTAAAGACGTGTTTGGGCTATCATTTAAAATCTGAAGACAGAGAAATACTCCGGATCCTAGGACAAATAATCACTCCATCATACATACTGATTGGATTAAATGTATATATCTGTGATGGTGAATGTGTATAAGATAGAGATGCAGATGACTCTCCAAATATATATCTTCGCACTCATCTGTAGGGAAAGAACAGACGAATAAAATTTGTTTTCTTTGTATATATATATATATATATATACACACACTAGCAGGGATACCCAGCATTGTTTTGGGGGAAAATCACATAAAATCACCGTGGAAAGTATGTTCTTTAATGTATTTCTTTGTGCATAACTCAACAAATGAATTGTTTACACCAAGAGCTTATTCTATATTCCTATTTACTGGATGCAGCTGAGACTGTGTAGCGTATGTTTAGAGGAAACATTTGGTATTTTCCATCCGTACGAACTCCGTTCCGTTCTGAAATACTGAAATACACTAGATTTCGAAGAACACTCATTATGCTGACCTGGACACTCATTCATGTTAGTTGTAAAGAAAAAAAAGATAAAAAACAACATTTATTTTTGTGCGAAAAAAAAAAAAAAAAAAGAAGAGAAATGGGCAATGTTTTGCTAAAAAAATCATCAAATAATCATATTCTTAAAATATCTGATTCATTAAGCATCAGCTTTAGAGGTTGTGGAACAAACATCATAATTCTTTTTAAAGTAATTTTCATTTATTGATATTGATATTGATATATATATATATATATATATATATATATATATATATATATATATATATATATATATATATATATATATATATATATATAAATATATATAAATATACATATATCGGTGGTTTATTCCACAGACCTACCACTCTGTAACTAAAAAAGATATTGCAACGACTCTTATTCACTTGAACCATATGTGCATGGTTTCTTAATATCCTTTTTGGTAAAGATTCATCAGGGTCTACTTATTATATTCCGATATTTTGTCCTAAATATTTCTATTAAGTCCCCCCGATCAATTTTTTTTTCTGATTATATAAACCTTGACTTCTACAACCAATCCTCATAACTCATGGTTTTAACACTAGTACAAATTTATTTTTTTGTCTTTGAAATTCTCCTGAGAGATTTCAATCATTTTCCAAGGACAGTGTACGTCCTTTTTTAATATTTAGGTAATTTCTGACTTCAAATAAATCATTGGTGGGTGTCTTAATTTTCTAGTTATGTTCAGATAAATCTCTGTTCTTTTCTTTTAAAATAATTTTGGACAGTCGTATTAGAGAAAGTTCTCAGTAAAGCATTAAGATTACAATAGTTGCAGTTTTTTTCCTAACACGTGACACGTTTCGAAAGGCAAGATGGCTGTTATTGATTGGATTCACAAAAAGTATTCGGAAATTGAATTTTCAATACGTTTTTCGCTTTTACTGGTCTGGTAACCTAGAAATCTACTACAGAACATGATGGCAGTATACAGTAATGCAAAATTATTCATAAAGACTGAGAGCTAGGCTTCTCAAAAAATTATTTGCAACTGATAAGACGAACACAAGATCTGTTTCAATTTAGATTGACTAACCAAAATGAAAAAGAAAAAAAGTCAAGAAAAGGTAGTCATAAGAAATAGAACTTGAGAATTAAATGAAGTATTAAAGACGGGATTACACCACTTTTTATATTTTTGTAACAATACTAAATCGTGTTTTTTTTTTCTAGAAGTTTTATGAAAATCTATATCCACAGTCATGTCCTTCTCTGACAACAGTCCGAGGTGAGTCATCTGTATATTGTAGAAATATGAATACAGTATAGTAAAAACAATGGTACTTTAGCTGATAAAAGCTTATCTTCGAGTTTCAAATGGACGGTTGCCTGGGTCAATCGTTGGAGCATCCGGCTATCCTTCGTTCACATCTGGCTACAGTAATGAGGGTATATTTCGATTTCAATTTGCATTAATTGTGTATACAAACACGATGACAAACAGCCATATATATATATATATATATATATATATATATATATATATATATATGTGTGTGTGTGTGTGTGTGTGTGTGTGTGCGTGTGTACTTGTACCGTTCGACTGTTGGCTGTTGGCCGACATCTTGTATGTTTGTATTGTGATGTATCGTATTTATTTGATTCTGTTTTAAAACGGAACCACTGAGAGATAATACATTACAACAGAAACATGCAAGGTATTGGATAATTGCCGAACGCACCACACACATAAAAAGAAACATATTATATATGTCTGTGTGAGGAGAGTTTTTCTGTATATATTTCTATACAAATCTGTATGTTTTGCGTATATATATATATATATATATATATATATATATATATATATATATATATATATATATATATATATATGTACATATATATGTATATATATGTATATATATATACATATATATATGTGTGTGTGTGTGTGTGCACGCATGCGAATATATATATATATATATATATATATATATATATATATATATATATATGTGTGTGTGTGTTCATAGGCATGTATGTATAAGTGTGTGCCCGAGTTTGTTATACGAGTATTGTCTGTATGCAATAGACAGATCGAGGGATATGGTAGATAAACACGTTTGTATATTCATGTGTGTACCTGTATGAAGATAGATAGATAGATAGATAGATAGAGGGATAGAGAGATGGATGGATAGATATCAAAGATTATCACCAGCATGTCTACTCTTGTTTCTTAAAGAACAAGCGCATCAAAATGGTGTAAACACTATGCTACGTAAGATTTGGCCAGGTGCATTGATATTCTTCAAAGAGGTTTGCTTATGACAGTGTAGACTTATCCAGAGGAAAATCGATACCTAGCTTTAATTATTAGAAATATAATTGAAAATTTGATTTCCCGTGGATGAAAAAATAACTGTTCATTCTATCGTTTGCGTGATCTTCTACATAGAGCGTGCTGCATATTTCAGAAATCCAATTTTCAAAAGCAGACAGGTGTGACATTTAACAAGAAGTTGGCTCAGCATGTATCAAACCTTCCATACCAGTGGTGTACCCTGTTAAATGATGAGGAATTAAGGACGAATCGCGTTCGACACACGGATTCTCGTTCGCTCACAGAAGTTGAGCAACGTTGAGTCTGGTCAGTATCTGTACCTTTTCCCTGAGCAAGTTAAAAAATAAGATAAGCAAATAAAAAAATGTGCAGAGCAAATTTTGAAAAAAAGATACGTTAGATTTACTAAAAATACGCCATGCAAATTTTAAAATTTGACACACAAACTGAAAACAAACAAAAGAAAAAAACAAGCCAATTTAAAAAGACCAACGAACTTAATGTACGAAGACAGTATTGATGCATGGCTTCTGGGAATACTGGGTGCCATAATCAGGCAGGAAAAAGGGAGACTTGTGGTGATCCCGTTGATTTTATCACTGATTCAGTAGTCTACATGCGACGAGAAATGATTGAATGATAGGGATATCAAGATTTACCAAACGGTTTTCGTGAAGAATTCATTTTCTGGTTCAATGTTTCCGCTTGATTTTGAGACAATAGAAATCATTTTTCTTATTCCTCTCAACTACTTTTTACCTCTATGGTAGACTGCTCAGACCAGAGTTACCCAAACAGGAGGAAAAAGATGGCATACATAAATATTTGAAAAAACATCAAGATATTGGGATGTCGATAAGATAAGAAGAGGTGTTCACTGTTTTTCTTTTTTTGTTGTTTTTTTTATAACGGTTCACTAGAAGACAAACTTCAAACAATATCTTGCTTTTAACTTTTTTTCCTTGTAAAAGTGTTAGAGGGACGCAAAGTAAGATTTTGGAAATCAGGGAAATACCTGAACTGGAGTAAAATTTGTTCTCAATCTTTACAGATTGAAACACCTTCTTGAAAAAAGGTTCTACTCAAGTA
>OY735210.1:15160259-15207759 GCA_963457665.1 Thysanoteuthis rhombus
CTTAGGCTTTTTTGTATACTTTTGGACTCATACTGTTTATGGATGCACAAAGTAAAGATAGAGCACAGACGTGTACATTTCAAAGTGATGGCAGTTCAAGGCTTTCCGTAACTCTGAAGTGGTGTCGAGCAAATCTTCGTAAAGCAAGGGGATCCTCTATATACATGAAAGAGTCTAACTTAATATCCTGTTTCCATGATCATTTGCTGTATCGTAATCGTATCGCAAGGACAGGCGTTGACATGCGACCGAATCCCAAGGTTTACTTTCTAGATCAGCAATAGGCCTTCACTCTTCAAATGTGCAACTCAAACTGGATGAGTGATTCACCTTAATTATTATCACAAGAACACGTTTTACCTGCTTTTTTCTCCCAAAATTCCTTCGATTAATTGCTTTATAAGTCCTCAGCTCACCAATGCATATCATCAATGCTTATAAGCATCAATTTACGACTGCCGTCCGCAACCAACAGACCTCAGACCGGTACTGGTATGACCAGCATCAATATCATTTTATTTTACATGAAATAAATTTCCTTTTAACTTACTAATGAATTCGTTAAATAAACCCTTTCGCCACAACGGCATTGATTGAGTCACTTATAAGTGACATAGTAGATCAACACAATTCTGGTCGTGAATACCGCCCCCAATCCAGTCGGCCTATTTGCGACAATATCGTTTACACCAAACTGGAGACAGGCGCCAAAATGGTTAGATAGCCCTACTTTACGAGATGCACCGAGGAACTTATTTCCTATACAAAACTTCCTCAATTACATTTGAGGAGTATGTTACTTACTGCACCTTCATCACAGGCTGTACATATTCTACCAGCTGTTTCTGCTGCTTTTATTCCAAGATTCCGTTCCTAAAGTAGGTATTCAAATCAACATTTGGCCTGTCATATTCATCTTACTTGTTACTCCTGTAAGTATACTCTTCTGGGGTCATTTGGTATCAAATGGTGTGTGTTATCTGGTATTTAATGATGTGTGTAGATTACATGTTGCTGGAAATACTCTATGACTGTTGTCATTCAAAAAGTTGATATTTTTTTCATGAAGCTGATGGAAAGGGAGTATATATATATATATATATATATATGTATATATATATATATATATATATATATATATATATATATATATATATATATATATATATATATATATATATATATAGCTTTAAGGCATTGAACACCAAACACATTTGATAAAATTTAAAAAAATATGTGCCACTCCAATCACTTATTTCCCAATATCTTTCAAAATGATTTATGTAATTATGGGATTTTCTTCAGTGTCTTTTTCATGTTTACTGCAGAATCTGATATCATGGTACTATACCTTTTATGTATGATTTTAATTTATAGTATATACATCTATATTTATCTTTCTCTTTATCTCTCTCTATCTATCTATCTATCTATCTATCTATCTATCTATCTATCTATATATATATATATATATATATATATATATATATATATATATATATATATATATATATATATATATATATATATGTCAACTTTACGGTATTTACCGCTGAAAAAGACACGCTGTCTTTATATAATCCGATAATATGCCTGACCATACAACATACTCTTATGGATCAACCGAAAGGTGGCCTTGATCAAAATAAGGATAAGCACTCTTATTAACTAGATAAATAGATTGACAGGCAGATAGTCCTTTGTCTCAGCCTTCTGCATTAAACGTACGCACTGTTTTGTAGGAAGGCAGAAGGAAAGATAGAACAATTGCATTAAAATATACGACTTATAGAAGTCAAATTTGATATCAGAGACGAAGAAAACACAGGCTGAAACGAAATGATCACGATCCAAATGTAAGCGTATAAAGTGAATATTTGGCTTTGGAACTCAATTGGAAAATGCCCGAATATACAGGCCGCATAGAGCTTTAAAATTCCCCAACGAATATCATAAACAAATGGATAAGTATTCAAAGATCATATGCACCTGACTCTCAACACCAGGAAAGAATCTGCAGGACGTAGCCGTGAATGTGAAGAAAACAAGGATATTTATTTGAAATCAAAATTAAAAGATGTTCACGCTAGAGCAAACACGACAAGAAAAGGGTTGAATTTCTTTTCCTGTTCTCAGAGAAATTTACATCAGTTACTTGTGCTGTATCTGGCACATATTTTGTTCCTGATTGGTATTCTAAAAAACCGCAAATGAAGTAGCAGTTAGCGGTGTGGACAATAGAATCGGCGAACCGAGTTCGAATTCCGACTGAAACTATTTACTCTCAGTTCGAATTACAGTCATTGGGAGAGGTATGAATCTATCTCCTCTACCCAAGTTATGAGTAAAATAGGCTCGCTGATCATTCAGATTCATATTTAGAAGATCATTTCTGAACAGGCGGACGAAGATGCAGTGGGACTAGGTTATGCTTTGGGACCAAGCCATTCTCCCTTATGTCCTCGCAACAGCAGTCTAAGCCCAACTAATCGCACATCAGGTTCACCACGCTGAACTGACCTTGTGTCACACCCAACTCTCGTGGGGTCAGGTAAATAAGTTCTATAGGTGAAATAGCAGGGCAGGCTGGGCTCGAGGTAAAATAATTCAAATCTTATACTCCTCCATCAGCTCTCCGACCAGTGGCTCTTATCTTGAGATTCGTGAGTCGAACAGATATCGTTTAATTATTATTTATTACCTATATTTTCATTTCTAAAATAATATTATTTTTCTTCTATTTAATTATGAAAGATTATAAAGGAGAGATAGAGTAAAACTGACTCTTCATACATGTACAGACATGTGTACACTCTTATCAAATATCTTATATAATCTTTTACATAAATACAACCAAGAGTGACATCTCTGATATTTAATTAGTAAGTATGATCAATGAACAAATGTAATTGATATGTATTCTTACACTTACACATTTCTCATACATACGTGCGACCAAGAAAAAAATACTTATACATTTAGAATTTAGAAGCGTGACTTTTATATTTAGACGCATTTTTGTATTCTGGTCGCAAGTGTGGATGGTCGCAAGTTGAGTGCGTCGTAAGTAGGGGACCAGGCGTAATCAGTTGATGCAAAGTTTTCAAGTACCAATTTTTGCCCAATGTTAGGGATTGTTACGAGTGTTTTAGAGGGTTACACCATTCCTTATTGCTTGAGCAATTATTCAAGTGTAGTTCATCGTTTGTATGTTTTAAGAATAATACTGAAGCAAAGGATATGGGTTCTATATGAACTTATGGAAAAAAACATTGGTGTATGTTTTAACACTTCTCTTTTACGTCTTTCTCGACGTACCGGGATATTTTTCTGAGCCATATTATTAATAGTTTTAGTATGGCAATCCAAAACAAGGGAAATCGTCTCAATTTAAACGGAATCTACAGAGGAAAACGTTATCCACTATGTTAAGTGAGATTCGAATGGAACTATTCATTGTGAATTGCTGGGACCTGGGAAATAACTGTCACTGACCAACGCTGCATTTGGCTCGTGTGAATCGTGCATTGGAACAAGAAAGACTTTGCTGGTTGATAATAGTCACCTGGTGATTATGATGCATGCATGGCTGAACCTATTACAAATGCAATGTAGAAAACAATAGTCAGTAGGGATTGGAAGTAATTTCATGTACAGAGTATTTTCTGAAGCTGTCAACTGTTCCACCAATTTCAAGATACCGAAAATTGGACTTTTATGATGGCATCTTCAATTTAACAAAAAGGTGGAATAAGGTTCTAAAGAGCACTAGGAAATACGCTGATGACAGAATAATGATGTTACGATTATGAAAAAATGAAAAATGTTTTTTTTTTCCAATGCACGACGCGTAGAATGTTAGGATTGCCCAAGCGCATGTCTGGTCAAGAATTGCAAAAGTCAATTTTTCCGTCATCAGATTTCTTCCTCTCCACCAAAAATGTTTTTCTGTTAGTCAAGGAGAAAACTAAACCAAATCTAACTAAAATAAAACAAAGGAATGGCTAAGTAACGGTAATGATAGTTGGAATTGGTTACAAAAACCGATAGATTCCTAGTTTCCGTGCGTAAAAATTGTGATAACACCTGTTAGCTTTAAAATAAACTAAAATTATCCCCCATATCAAAGGGCAACAGAGGTAATTGCATAAATTATTACTTTGTATAAACTAAGTTATAAAATTGGTTTTATTTGCATCTTTGTTTCTTAACATCAAGCGACCAAGTGGGCGTAATGTTGATGGTTTGCATGGAAATAAAGTAGTTTTTTTTTTAATTTTATTTTGGTGCAGTTATAAACATCGAGAGAGCGAATGTGCTAACCTCTGAAGGTTTGTATGGAAATAGATTTATTCTAACATTTTTATTTTTGATCATCTTTCGATTGTTTTCCCCGACGTCAGAATTTGCTTAATATGTGCGATCATAAGGGTAGATGCGTGTTTTCTTCTTGATTATTCAATGGAATCTATTATTTAGATCCAAAGTTACATAAACTATCAGTATTTTGGTAGAACATTAGTCCTCCAAAGCTTTTTTTACATTACTTATTGAAAATTTTTGCTGTAAAGATTTCACCTCTCCATCTGTTTACAACAAAGACTTGATTTCTTTCACCAGATCTGATTTTATTTCTATTCTTCTGCACCGTCATGTATAGGTCAATCTTGTGTATAGGTCGACCCGTGAGTTATTGTCACGAAGTCCATTGATCCTTCCTATTATATTTCAATTTCAATCTTACAAAATTATGACTCATGTATGAATACACCCTTTAATTTTCAAATCTCGACCTATACTCGGGTATATACGATTTTCTTTTATGACTTTTGCATCTTTTTCCACGTCTTAGGATCATTCTGATGCAGGGTTATCAATTTAGATGTTTTTTTTTATGAATTTGTGAATCCAATGTTGACCATATATAGATTTAAAAAAAAGAAAAAAATTCAAAGTTCAGTGTTATCAATTGATATGTTTTTATTTTTTCTAATTTTTCGTATTCGAAATCAAAATAATGAAATGACACATCTGAATTACCAACGTCAATGTACACACTCATTCCCATATTAACTATGAATTACTGGAACTTAGAGCAACTTTGCATGATGAAAGACCACAGCTGTGGGGCACCCAGTGACGATTGAACTTTTTCATTGTGGTGATGAGACTAGGCATGGTCATCCCTATTCCACAGTGAAGTTCTAGAGTGAAGTTTTAGCTCATTTCAGGTTGAGAAATCGTTTTCCTAATCTCATTTATCGTAACTGCATCGTGAGGTTTCTTTCTAAATTGACCATTCCAACGACAGATGTCGACACTTTCTTCCATTATCCTTCTTCCCAACCTCTCCATTTTTTTATTTCCATTGTATTTAGTGTCCATCCCTCTACTCCATCACCACCATCATCATCATCATCATCATCATCATCATCATCATCATCATAATCATCATCATTCTTTCGACTTCCGTCGTTAGATATAAACCTTCCCCATGATTTGCTACACTTCTCTATCATGGGCGTCGCAGAGCCAGTTTTTTTTTCCAAATTTGACTAGCTCGTCTCTCCATCTGATATTTGTCGGCCTCGGTTCCGCATGTGATCTTGGGGGATCCATGTCATGAGTCTCGATGTCGATCGCTGGTCTACCATTCCTCTAACATGGCCAGCCCACTGCCATTTGAGGTTTTATTAGATTCTTTGATGTCCCTGACTCCTGTCTTTTCTTCGATGTACTGTGCTGTCTTGTGGTCCCTCCTTGTTAGGCCCAGCATAATTCTTTGATGTGCACATTACGTGGTTCTCAATTTGCTGATCCGTCTCTTGGTTAGGTTCCATGTTTCAGCTCCATAAGTGACTATTCGGAGGATGCATTGCTTATACACTCAGTTCATTATATATACTAGCTGAATAACCCGACCGTTCAGCTTGTTTCTCTAATTGTTTTTGGAATTCTCTTGGAAAGTAGTTTCATGATATCGTGATAAACATAATATATTAAATCTTTTTCCCAGAATCGCAATACTCATCTCCAACTAATCCTTTGGTTGGAGACGGTAGGTAGTGGGGTGTGGAGGCAAAGTTCAACTTCTGATGGGATCTGGTGGTAACTGGGGTTAAGAATCACTGGTTTACACCGATGATTCTTGATTTATATTTCACCTTCATTGCTTCAATGACGTTTGAGCCAATACATATTAGTTTGCTTCTGATTGCAGACGCTTTCAAATCAGCGCTGTTATCACTGACGGATGGATTACGCTCTGTTAGGCAAGTACTCGCCTGTGACGTGGTTCAATGTTTGCTTGACTATCGTATCTACACGCTGATCAAGATTCTGTTTACTTGAGGTGATTAGTCAGAGTCATATCATTAGAGTGAACTCTGAGGAGTATTCTGTGCCAAAATATGAGAACTTTGAAAATAACAGGCTATTTAAGTCTTTTATATATATATATATATATATATATATATATATATATGTGTGTGTGTGTGTGTGTGTGTGTGTGTGTGTGTGTGTGTGTGTGTGCGTATGTGTGCTTGTGCGTGTGCGTGTGTATGCATATATCCCCAGCAGGATAAAAACGCAAAAGTGTCTGCGATGGAAATCATCTATTTCACCGTATTTCAAGCTCTACTTTGATCAATATTCATTGTTTAATCTATCGAGCACATTTTGGAATTAAACCATTGCACATTGAACATTATATTACATCGATATTGTATATATATATATATATATATATATATATATATATATATATATATATATATGTGTGTGTGTGTGTGTGTGTGTGTGTGTGTGTGTGTGTATGCGTGTGTGTGTACAAGTCAGTGTACATGTTCATTCATATTTAAAATTATATATACACAAATATATCCCCACCATGCACACACTCACACACACATGCATTAACACACACATGCACACACACACACACATATATATGTACTGATTATCTCACTTATAACAAAAATAAGGTATAAGGCTAGAGAATGTCCCTTGAATGAAATGGTATCCAAATCGAACCTCATCTTTATTTCTACTCACATATGTCATGAATATCTCATATATACACACACACACACACACACATATATACATATATATATATATATATATATATATATATATATATATATATATATATATATATATATATATATATATATATATATATATGTATATATATATATTCCAAGCAGCAACCCCATTTTCTTTAATTGTTTATTGTATTCACCTTGTCTGGACCAAGTAATACATTAACCACGTAATGACAAGAGTCATAACAGTATTTTTTAAAATAATGAAATGCAATTTATGATCTTGTATATATATATATATATATATATATATATATATATATATATATATATATATATATATATATATATACATACATATATATATATATATATATATATATATATATATATATATATATATATATATATATATATATGTGTGTGTGTGTGTGTGTGTGTGTGGTACAAATCAGGCTAGCAGTATAACATAATATAGTAATATATCAATAATATAATGCCTCCTCTGCATCTCCTGATGAGACCCGGAAAGGGCAGAAACATGACCTAGTTTGTGTAGTGAACCCACATTCTACTATATATATATATATATATATATATATATATATATATATATATATATATATATATATATATATATATTATTTAATTTGAAACTAAAATAATGCAACCTCCATAGCTAAATTGATTGTGAATTAAACTTGATAAACATTGCCAAACAGTAAGAAACCATATTGGCATTAATCAACATATATTAGTATGGCAGGAAGCCAACAAGTGTTGAGTACTCATTGATTATCTGATTCTTTACACTTCATAAATATCTGAACAGTCCAGTTTGCTAACCATTGCGCTGTAGTAGACACTGTCTTGTGTTTATATCGATACGTGTGTGAAAAAACAATCTTGGACGTGTAAATGTTTGTTCAGCAAAGATGAGTGGATGCGTATACACGTGAGTTCTCATTGTCTGTCTAATTGCTTATCAATTACTTATTCTAATGAATCTCCCAAGAGACGTCTGATAGCTTTTTGTTTGAAAGTCACATCAGTCACATTGGCAAATGTAATGTATTTAGTGGCAGTGAAGCATTACTCTTCTGGAGGAATGTATTCTTGCCAATGACTCACGCCACACGGGAATTGCATGTTTTACATGTTCGCAAGAACTTTCACATCACAGTTCACAGAGTGTGAAAAGCTTGGTCATCAAGGATTACGGTTAAGAGAAGCAATGTGATATTTTGTGAGCAAGGGAGACCAGGAATTGGATGCACTTCGACAAATCCACATTACCATATTTACCTTATCGGCCAAGGCGGTATCAGGATAAGCCATTACTTCCATAGCCAAATATTTATGATCGATTCTTTTGAGTATTAAACACTCCAAAAGTACGCCTGTATTGGGTTTGAGAGATAGAACAGATATTTAAAAAAATACTGAATGATTTTATTCGATCATAAGCAGTTATATTTAAAAAAATTGTTTTTTTGTGAGCCAGTAATGTCATATATCGGGAACTTCTAGGTTGATTCAGTCAAAGCTGTCACTTCGTAAGGGGGTACAAAGTGAATTGTCCAGAATAGAGAAAAAAATTGAATATTCAACATTTATGTACTCATCATCTTCTTGTCTCCGACATAAAACATTTTTTTTAAAAATTCCTGCATATTAACCATGATACAAGTTAGTTTCATCGATTTTTTTCACCTGGACTGTTTTTTTCGTTAGCTGGTGGTGTCATGTACATGCAGTTGTTTTGTTGAAATTGTCGAAAGAGATTATTGAGCGACGACTCTATCAACTATTGATCACCAGCGAAATATATCCTCACTGGCATGCTAAGAGAAAAGAGTTAGCGAGAATCCTTTTTTAACCTGCACCGAACGTAGCGACAAAAAGCTATTATCTCTATTGTCAATCTTGACGGTATCTACATCGATCAATAAATCAATCAATCAATAAACTTGTCCCTTTTCTCTCTATCTATATTTATTGGTGCCTATGGGACAGCAAGCGCAGTAAGAAAATACCAAGCACAAGGTAGAGGTATGAGATATATTGGTGACACATGGTATAAATCAGCACTGTCACAGTCGATATGGAAGGTGATTAAAAGAGTCGTTGTACAGCAAAAAAGAGAGGGGGATAAGGGGAAGAAGAAAGTCAATAAAGATTCACATCAGGAATTGCTGGACCGAGGAAAAAAAAGATAAAAAAAAAAAAACCCGGAAAGTGAAGGCTCCCTACGATGCAATGAGATCTGTGTTCTGTACGCTTCAAGAAGCAAGATTGCATTTTCCATATAACCTCGTGGCGTCTCTGTTGCATTGATCAAAATGTCGTCAGGGGAATTGATATCGGACTTGCGAGAATCTGTTGAAAAATGTGTCTTGACATTGGCGGGAGACATGGAGCCTCGATAGTAAGTGGTTATCTGATCGGGTCGGATGTCGACTTTCAGGAGGATCACGACAGAACGGAAATTAGACGATCCATTAAACAGGTCGAAATTTCCAAGACCACATTTCTTAATGCTCAGCATTTTGATAGGGTCCAAAGCTTTAAGCTGTACTGAAGATCAAGTGACAGCAAGTCTTGTCAATACGCCAGGACTCTCCTTAAGATACTCTAGCTCTGTTGTTTGGATAGTCTCAGCTATTTCTGATATTTCTACTTCCTCTAACATTTTTGCACGTTTTTTTTTTTTGGGGGGGGGGGGGGCTGCTCCCTGAGCTCTGACTACTATTGGGACCATTGTCATAGCTTCTTTAACTCCCTGGCAAGATCCAGGTATTTACCAACAGTTCACTTTCTTTCAGCTTCACCCTCTGTTCCACTGGAACAGCGAAATGTAGACTTTTGCAGATCTTAATTAGACTAAGAAAAATATCGATAAATATAGTTGATGGATGTTTAGTTCGGCGTGAGGGTTAGAAAAATTGTTTTGTACAGCAGAATATTACTATGGTGAGTTTGATCCTTTGATATAGATTATAAAGAAAGCTTAGTGAGGCACAAGGCCAAAATATGTGTCACCAAAAAGGATAAAACTTACCATTTTACAAATTAATTTACAAGACTAGTTTACGAAAAGTTACTTCAGTGCAGGCACCCTAAAACTAGATTTGTTACAGTCTGGAGCAAGGCTATAACTACATTCGTAATGGTCATCGATATTAGATTACAAACCATATCTCTACTAAGGAGATCCCTAGAATTAACTTAGCTTAGATCAGTCTGGCCCAAGGTGTCAATTACAGAGCACTAAGTAAGGATTGAACGTGCTACAACAATAATTGCCGGCAAGGTTAGCTCGCTAACTTCCGTTTTACAGAGATGTCCCTAGATATTCATCAAATTCAATTTGGTTTGGCAGAAAGCCACCACAAATCAAGTGTGTGTCAGAACAGGACAAGTTTGCTAACTTATACTCCACGGCGTGGCACAGAGAAAAACCAAGCCGATGTATTGAATAGCCTCGGTAAGATTGTTCAGTTTACGTCCTTAGATGGCATTGAGAGCGTTTGGTTTTTGATTATCCAATTCGAAAAGTTTTTTTTCTTTTGATTGCATCGAGACAATTATTTTACCAACATGCATATTTCTAAAAACTGTTGACATTTTTGTTGATACACTCCAACGTTAAAAATGGAAAAAAAGCAATATTTTCAGCATTTTATGCTTTTTTTAAAAAGAAAGATATAATGCAAATTAAATACAAAAGAAATGTGCTGTTCATAAAGAAAGCCCTGTGACTGCTCGAATGTGCTAAAAGTGATTTGCAAAGTATCATAGTGATCAAATCAAGATGATAGTCAAGAAGAATCCACATTGTACAATGGTAGTTGTACATAGCTGATGTACTTAAAACATCTGAATCAAGTGGTGGAAATCATTTGATCAAGCTTTGATACGCTACTGGCTTTGTTACGTGGCTTCCAAGTGAGTTAGAAAAAAACTACTGAACTGTATTGCCATGAGTAAATTCGTAAACAGATGACGATGGATGAAAACTGGACACTTTACAACAACATAGAACTGAAGAGATCGTGAGGAAAGCGAAATGAACCACATGGGACATCATCAAAACCGGTCCTTATCAAAAAAAATTACTGCTGTCTATATGGTTGGATTAGAAAGTAGATCTCTACCATGAGTTCCTTCAGGAGATGTAAACAGAGTTGAAAGCGCCTGGATTCAATTATTACAAAGACGGATGATGATGATGATGATGATGATGATCATCATCATCATCATCGTCGTCGTTGTCGTCATCGTCATCATCATCATCTTCCTTTTAGCGTCCGTCATTGGACATAACCCTTTCCCAGGATTCGCCAAACCTCGCTATCGTGAGCGTCGCAGTGACAATATTTTCTGAATTTGTCCAGTTCGTCGTGTCATCTTATGTCCTGTTGGCCACAATCTCATATGTGATCTATGGGGATCCACGTTGTGAACTAGGATGTCTGCATTCTCACAACATGACCAGTCCGTTGCCATTTGAGTTTCCTGATGGAATTTCTTATATATCGGACTCCTATTTTTCCTGCTTTCATGTGATATCTCTATGTTATGTTCAGCATGATTATCCTCTGTGTGCTTTGAGTAGTTCTCAGTTTGATGGTCAATCTCTTGGTTAATTTCCATGTTTCAGCTCCACAGATGACTATTGGGAGGATGCATTGGTTGCATACCTCTTTTTCTCATAGGATTAATGGGTTTCTTTCTTTCTGTTATAATGGTGTATTTTCCCAAGTACTGCGTTTTCGATTTTGATTGTTTTGTGCATCTTATTTCTTACTTCTTCCTCGCACATATGTTATTTTCTAATTTACTATGTTGAACAGGTATAAAAATATCAATTATTCTACTCAATATTTGCTTTAGCAACCAGGGAAGTGATAATTTCAAATCTACTCATTTTCAATTGGACTACGGATGGATTTGCACATTTCAATCACAGAGAGTAAGAAAAAATACAAATGAATATTACTGGCCTGGTCACAAAAACAAAATTTGGAGGAGTGTATCAAGGAAGAAAACAGGTGTCCGTGACATCATAGAATCTATCAAAAAACTTAAATGGCAATGGGCAGGCCATGTTGCAAGAATGACCGATAGTCAATGGACATCACGACTCTCAACATGGATCCTCAGATATCACGCACGAAACCAAGACCGACAAAATACAAGATGGAGAGATGAACTGGACAAATTTAGAAAATACTGGCTCTGCGTTGCCCACGATAGAGAATTGAGGCAAATCCTTGGGAAGGTCTATGTCCAACGAATGATGATGATGATGATGATGATGATGATGATGATGATGATGATGATGATGATATTACAAATACATCCTCCTGATACTCACATGGAGGACTGAAACATTGAACCTCATCAAAAGACTGATCCTCAAACTGAGAACCATGCCCCGTGCTCATGAGAGAGTCGCACTCAACATAACACGGAGAGATATCACAACACAGCAAAGTATATAAGAAGAAAAACTGGAGTCTGGGATTTTGTAAAATCAATAGAAAAAAGATGAATGGTAATTGACTGATCATATTGCAAGAACGGCAGATAACCGATGGGCATCACGATTCACCACGTGGATCCCCAGAGATCATATGTAGAACAGAGACCAACGAATTATAAGATGACGTGACAAACTAAATATGCTTAGAAAGTTCTTGATCTGCGACGCCCACTGTAGAGAGGTCTGGAGAATCTTGGGAATGTCTCTGTCCAACAAAGGGCACTGAAAGACTGCTGCTGATGATGAATATAATTCTTTTCAAACAGAATCAATCAAAAAATAAGACATCTCCCAGGGACTAAAATCATGTTGTACTTTCTTATCTATCAGGATAACACAAATCTGAGTATCCTTTTGATGACCATTTAGAATTGATATAGCTCGGGCTGGAAGTTTAAATTCATCCTAAAACGCACAAATATCATTTATTTCAGTCCTTATATAATTATTTGTATGAAAAAGAAGTTCAATTCCTCAGAATGCAAAAGGCTTGTAGAGTGTTTGTTATTTAAGATAAAAAAAAATCATGTAGTATGAAATTGCCTAAACAATGGCAGATATTTGAATAACAACAAGGTAAATATGTTTTTCCAACAAGTTAATGTCGAAAATATTTTGTTATTTTGTAAACCGAACAAATGTTCCAGGCTAGCCAATGGAAGGTTTGTACTTGGCTATTTCGGAACAGGCAGCAGGATAAAGCTTGAATAATAATTGCAATATGGCGCTGAGATGGTGTTTGTTTCTGACGAGTAATTAATTTTACTAAGTGGGTGGTTAATGCACTCTAATGGTGGGTATTGTGTCGTGTCGGTTATGCTCTATCTGACACTGAGCACTGTTTGTCTCCTAGCGGACAAAGAGTTTTGCAGTGGTACTCGGTTGGAACAGAGTTGTGCATCCAGGCAATCAACCGACACCACGTCTAAAGTATCGATGGCATTGGAAATGGTCTTACATTAGAAGGGCAAGGGAAAAGCGACGAATGTCGCTCTCAAACATATGTACACGTTCACACATACACATATGCACAAATGAACAAAAAGGACATATGCACACACGTATATCACGCCTACTACCAAGTGATTATTAGTTGGTTAATCTAACTGACCATGGCACATGTGGTGAGTTCGATCCGTACCAGGATCCCCCAACTTATCACCCTGAGCAAGAATAAGCTAAGTATATATATATATATATATATATATATATATATATATATATATATATATATATATATATATATATATATATATATATATAGTCTCTTTTCTCATGCGCAAAATCCAGTAGATAAAATGTATTTTGGTTAATTCTGAATAATGCGTTTTAACGATAACCTTCAAAGTATTAAGATGAAAAGTGATCTACCACTCTGAACAATTAGTTGAACCACGGAACACGTGTTGAGTGACGTCTCTCCCTTGTCTTTAGTGTTTCTACATTATTCTTGCTCTTTTCATTGCTTTGAGTGGGTTGATGAAAAGGGGTCCCTTTTGCCCTCAGTCAACCAAAAGCACCCCCTTTCCATTCTTATCCTTGTTCATTACATTGCAATAACAGTTTGGGATGGAGAAAGAATTAGTAGAATGATAGTTATATACTTCATCTCGGAATTTGAACAATTAGAGAAAAATTCTTCATCATGTGAAGAAAGAACAACCGCCTGGTTATTATCTTATACGGTAGAATTCAAATTCAAACATTAGACGAACAAATGATATACGTTTTAAATAAAGTGCATGATAGCCAATTGGATATTGGCTCAGGGCAATCGACTTGGCTTGCCAAGTTCAAATTCTGACTGGAACAGATTGTATCAAATTTGCATTATGGCCTCGGGTAAGGCATGCATTCATCTTCCTAATGCTATGAATAGAATGGCATTAGGTGTGTGACGTCATTTTGGGTGGTTGTTGCCTTTAAGTCTCGTATATTGATCAGACAGTATAAGTAGTAATGTAGTATGCTGTGCCCTTACGCTGGAATCAATGAGGTTATATTCAACATTTTCGTCCGTTTTACGTGTCTGTGCACGCTCTCATCACATTGCCTTATTCTCATTTGCGTAATCTAAGAATCTGTCCAGGGAAATATGTAAAAAAGAAAGTATTTCTTTCGAGCAAGATCAGTTCACAGATCCAATCATATGTTTATATCATCCTATACTCATCTTTACAGCGTACACGCTACGTAAAAAATTGAACTCTAGCTATATATAACTGAAATGCTGACGGGGTTTAAAGCAGCCAAACAACAAACTTAAAGACTGCTGGAATGTATCTAGCTAATACATATATATATGTTATTTTCGTGTGATCCACAGACAGCTGTCTCAATGTATTACATCACTCCAGTGTGGCTATAGACTTTCCATTATCTCACCAAGTACCGCGAGGCAGAATTGAAACCCTCACATCAGACCCGGAGGCTGATAACCTACCTCTGGACTACAGAACTATATATATTGTCGGAGATAAATTACTACACTCTTATTATCTTTTTTTAAAAGTGATTTTCGTATGGACCAATCATATTGGGATTTTATCAATTCTAGAGGAACATAATTCAACCAAAACGGATATTATCAGGTATAATTAATGACCAAACACTGCAGCATTTAAATTTTTTGCCAAAATCATATAAAATGATACTGCTCAAGAATTAGAACACTCCAAAGAAAATAGTTTATTTAATATCGATAAATCTGAGAAGTGATGTGTATCCCAGGTTCTAAGACAATACTTTGAAATTTATGTCACTTCTTTGCTTGTACGGAAAAAACCCCGCAAATAACAAAAATTGCATTCAAATCGTGTTTTGCAGCGAATCGTTACAGAGGTAGTAAGCACCCTCTCTTCCCGCTCATGCATCCTAGACATTTATACCTTGCACCATCCCAATCTTAAATGAACCAATTCAAGATACCATTATCAACATTTCAAACTTTTCCCCGTATAAATCAATGGCTATTGCTTCCGCATTTTACGCCATTTTAATTCGTGAAAGTTTTGACTTTTGGTTAACGGGGGAAACCTGCAATCATTATCTTACTCTGAAGATAGACACCTTAAACCATATTTATGTTAACTTGATTCTCAAAAAACTAACTAAATTTTGAAGATTTTTCCTGAAAAAAATCGCTATAACGCCTTTCCACATCTTACATTCAAAATCATTGATATTTCAACTAATTTGTCTAAAAAAAAAAAGGCTTGTCAAGTGGTTAATATAGAAAATTACAGACATCTTAGTGATTGTTCTGAATTCGATGCTGGTGGGCATTCATTTTGCCTGTAACTATTTTCTTGTGTTTTGACATCAAGTTCTCTTTGAATGAAAATCGTGATTAGATTATTGAAGTTGCAGAGTAACACTTCATGTGACTTAATATTATAAGGCTCCAATATGTGACTTTCATTTGAATTAGCTGTTTTGCTTTTTCACAAATATTCGGTTAGGAAAAATGAAGGAATGTGAAAATATGAGAGGAATAAAAGGAAGATGTCATGAAAAGCTGCTAAAAAGAAAAAGGAAAACAAAATGAAGATACGATCCTGAAGGAAAAAGAATAGATGTTGGGAGGGAGAAATGAATAGATAATTAAAAGTTGTAAAATGAATTAATTCGTGAATAAGAAAGAGAAGAAATCTAAAGAAAAAAAGAGGAAAGAAAAAAAAAACTACGGGAAAGGAAAAAAAAAGAGGTCAGGAATAAAATGAAAAAAAAAACAAACGGAAATGTGGGAAGGCATGAAAAGACAGAAAAAAGGAGGAGGGAAAGAATGAAAGAAAGTAAAAGATAGAAAGAAGACGTGGACAGAAAAAGTTTAAAAAAAAGAATGAATGAAGGTTTAGATATAAAGGAAAGGAAACGTGAGGAAAGACATGGTGTTAGAGAAAATGGGAAGAATTAAAGAAAAACGGAAAGGGAAAGAAGGACTAGAGAAAAGCAAGAAGACATCATAATCAACAGAGAATGGTAAATGTGAAAAGAAAAAGGGAAAAAAGCAAAACGAAAGAAAAAACGAATGTAAAATCTGAAAAAATTGTAGAGAGTTGAAAAGAGATATGAATTATTGTGACCACAAAAGGAAGAGAATATATGAAAAAAAGGAAAGGAAGGAATAATCTATAAGAAATGAAATGCCGGGCATATAAATGAAAAACGAGAGAAAAGAGGAAAAAAACAGTATTTTCTGTTCTTACATTTAAACGAGTTTGAACTCTTCTGTTTTGCTCTCGGAACGAATTGAAAAATCTTAACATCAACAAAAAGAAGCGTAAGAAAACGTATTTCACGCATTAACACATTGTTCGCCATTCCTTTCAATAAAATTGCATTCGGAATTCAAAAGCTTCCCTCGCGTCAACATGAGGCTAACGAAAAAAAAAAAAAATTGAAAGATACAGTAAATATACATATAAAAAATAAAAGCGAAGACAGGAAATAAATTAAATTGAAACATTGCAGTAAATAAATAAATGAAATTAAAAATAAGGAGAAAATAAAAAATCAAGCAAAACAATTTAAAAATTCACAGAAAAATCAGAAAAAAAAATCAAAGATCTTCAAAATATTGCACTTTTCGTGAAGAGGGAAAATCATAGAAAAAGAAGACCACAGCATCATTTGAAAAAAAAAATAGCTAAAGAAGCGTAAAATCTGAAAATTAAACTCAGGTGACGTTATCTCGAGTATCTGATTTTAAATGTAGAACTTTATGCAGATTTTGAAGAACTGGCCTAATGACCCCATCAATATGGTTTTTGCTGTATTTTTTCCGAAGTCCCCGGTGGCAATGTCTGGAAAAAGTGAACATTATTCACACATAGAATTACAAGTAAATACAGATACATCTTTCCACTGATGTTAGTGTTTACAAACACACACTCGAGTAAAAAGATACTAATACGTAGGCGCCTTTATCTAACTATCTATCTATCTATCTATCTGAGTCGATGGAAAACTTTTTTTTAAGGAAATCTTAGAAACGTCTTCGAAGATTACCAAGCTTTTTATTATTTGTGTGATCATACAATTCCCATATGTCGATCAGAACTCGTAGAAATAATTTTGAAGCTACGATAATGAGTTCTGAATTAACTCATGGATACTAACATTGGTCAATGTTTATACTCATGTATCTCTGTTGCACAAAACAGAAAAAAGGCAATCCTTAAAAGAGATAGTTACAGGCAATAAAAATGGATTTATTATGTGCATCGTTGCTACATCCAGGGTAGGCTCTCACCTTGAGCAGAATTTACAAAAGAATAAGTTCATCGCTATGTTTGGTGGGATTCAAAAGGAATATGTTATTAGAAATTGCTGGGTCCGAGTAAAGTTGTTACAACGCAACGCTACGGTGGGCAATTGGCTCGTTCGAATGATGTATCACAACAGAAAAAGACATTTGTCTTGGCAAGGAAGTCGACGAGTGATAATGCTGCATGGCAACGTCCATCCAACAACCAGTAAGTGGAAACTTGAAATGCTTCTACATGCTACCTGTCATCTTCAGTGTATAACTTGTTTTACTCTGCCTTTCTGGTCAGGTATTCTAATAGTTTTAAGGAATCAAAAAATTCCGGGAGCCGTCAACGAATCAGAAGCAGACTCTTCTTTTATGATAGGATATACAATTTACCTTGGAGGTGACAAGAGATCATATCGATCATATATATATATATATATATATATATATATATATATATATATATGTGTGTGTGTGTGTGTGTGTGTGTGTGTGTGTGTATGCTTATATGCACGTATATATATATATATATATATATATATGCTTTTATATGTATATTACACATTCTGGTGAGAGTGTACAAATTCAGCATTCATGCATTAATCATGTTTTTGAATTGATTTCCAAATCATTGTATGGGATCCTATCAACCCAGCCTGAAGCCCATTGGGATGGGTCTGTGCAGCATGCAACTGTACATACTTAGGCAAGAGAAACAGATTTTGTGCTGGTTCAAATATTTACAAGTAGTACATTTTCTGAACAATAGCATATATATATATATATATATATATATATATATATATATATATACATATATATATATATATATATATATATATGTATATGTATATATATATATATATATATATATATATATATATATATATATATATATATATTAAATAAACAGTAATGAACGACAATAAAAACTGTTTATTGCCTAAGATAACGACGTTTTCCTGAAAAAATAACAAGATAGGAAATGAATCGACGATTTGAGCATAGATGTTTTCCAGAATTTCAACATACAAAACTGCAGAATATGACTAAATATCAAATGCATGCCTGGTTATGGCAATTGCAAGGACGTTTTGTTCTTATTGGGTAAGGTTCCTGTTTTTTTTACTCTAAAAACGAAACTATTAGAAACAAATCGTCAATTTTTTAAAGTACTATATATATATATATATATATATATATATATATATATATATATATATATATATATAATGCTTTTTACGAAGACATGCATCCGGTTATTGTAAACTATTCGTGCCTCTTGCACTTGTCAACACATCAGCAACGGATCTTCTGTTTTTTCCTGGGGAATCTGATGATAACCAGCCCATTTAATTTTGAATTACGATTAATACTATCATCCAAACATGTTTGAAGTTTTCTTAAGGTCAAAGGTTCTAACCATTCACCATCGTCAGTCTTTTAACGTCTGTCGTTGGACATAGATCTTCCTCAGGATCCACCTCATTTCTCTATCATAGGTTTCGCAGAGCCAGTATTTTCTGAATTTGACTAGTTCATCTCTCGAACTTATTTTTTGTCGGTCTCGGTTTCGCATGCAGTTTCTGGGGGTCTATGTCGTGAGTCTTGATGTTTATTGGTTGTCTTTCATTGTTGCAACATGACCAGCCCATTGCAATTTGAGTCTTCTAATGGATTCTATGATGTCTTTGACCCCAGTTTTCAACCTTATATATTGTGCCGTCTTATGATCTCCCCATGTGAGGTTGAGCATGATTCTCCTATGCACACGTTACATGCTTCTCAGTTTGCAGGTTTGTCTCTCAGTTAGGTTCCATGTTTCTGATGGAGCTGACAATCGGAAGGATGCATGGATTGTATACTGTTCTTCTTAAGATTATTAGGATCATTTTGTTTTTGAGGGTTGAGCTTAGTTTGCCGAAAGCTTGTCATCTTAGGGTGATTCTCCACTTGATTTCTCCTTCTGTGGATCTAATAGAGATTTGCCGTCTTAAGTAGATGTAGAGGTCTACTTTCCCCAGTTTGGCATCTCCGATTTACTAATATTTATGTATATGAACGAAATATGACTTACCTCCCCTTTCATTTTGCTAACAAAAGAACTTGTATGATCATTCAGCGTTCTTTCCTTTCTGTATATCACACCTTCATTCTATCGAGTTTAACATGCATTTTATCGTCCTATATTATCTTTCCATACATAAGAAAACATATAGTTTTAGGGTTTAAAGTGTTCAGTGAATGTGGTGTCAGGTAATAGTATCAAGATTTTCATAGCGATCTTTGCGAGCAGCCGAATCCTTGAGAAGGAGGACGTTGTGAGGGCTAATATGGTTTAGTTTTAACTAACGATAAAATTTAGTCTTATTCTAACTGATCCGTATTCTTATTTCAACTAATTCGTATTTTCTTGTTTTGCTCCTTTACTACATTCTAATTCATGATGAATTTTAATGCAAAGTGAGTGTTTTTGGACCTGAATAATAGAAGTGATTACTGTATTCCATATACATACATAGTATTAATGATTGGACCTTAAGAAACTTTCAAACCTGGGTGATTGCAGCATGTATTTTTCCAAAGTAAATGGGTGCGTTACCCAGATAAATTGACCAGTTGCTACTGAGTGCAAGAGACACGAAATGTTTACATTCAACGGGTACATGTCATTGTGAATATAACTTTTTATACAATAATAGCTGTATTCACTGTGTTAACTATAGAGCATAGTGATTAAACATCTACGACAGATGGAATCTGTTCTCATTTTTTTCTGTTTGTTTTTCACAGATTAAAGTAAACACATGCATTATGTAACACATAGCTCCCAAGATCGATCGCTGAAGTCAGGTTGAGCGCTCCCGTAGATTTTTTTTCGATGTTCAAGGATTATGAGAAAATTTAATTTAGGATATTCTCTTGAGAATAATCCCTTTCCAGACAAAACACACCTACCTCTCATAACTAACCACCGAAATTGAGGATTTTGTCAAGAGGCTAACTTCGAATGCTTTTGTCTTCTTGGTGGATAATACAACTGGCAAAGAGGGGATGAAGAAGGATGTCGGACTCAGAAGACATAACGGTCCTTTAGCAACAAACTACTTACCAATATTTGAAGACAATTTTCGGAAATCATGCGAAAATTAGATTCTCTAAAGATTTGGACGACTTCCAAACGAATCTGAATAAAGATCTATGAAAGCATTTGGCAATTGAAAAGATATGTTCGTTCGAGTGGATAAATCTTGGGGTATCTACAAAATAAGTAATTAGACACTCAAAACACAAAAACTACGATCAACAATGAGGCCTTTACAATTTCAGAGAAACTGAAAATCAGAGATAGAGTTGGACGGCAAGAAAGAAAATCTACTTTTAAAGAACCAAGAACTCAAGTTTATAAATTAAGTACAAACAAATCTGATCAATACCTCGGAATAAGAAACAGGTAAAATTTCCAAAAGAATCATGGAAAACATCGGAAAGAAAGGTAAGGACACACTGAAATACAGCCTATGGGATAGCACCAAAGACGTAATTGACTGGTTCACCTACATTGCAGATAAGAACAATGTCTTCTTCATACGGTTTGAAATTATAGTGTTTTATCCTGCTGTTGCAAAAAAAATGTGGTATTTTGAATTGGCACTGGTTTTAGATTTGATTGGTCGGTATATCTTACACTTATTTTATAGATTCCCCATTAAGGAGGATGTAGGGTTATGTAGGGACGATGATTAATCGATTGTTAGGGACAACCATGGCCCAAAAGGCAAAAGGATTGGTAAAAAAAAAATAGGTACAGCCATAAAGATTATCAGTTCCAAAGTATTGGATGTCCCCAACATTAAAATTGGTAATTTTCTAGGTATCAGTTTAAACCTACCTAATAAATCCTATGAGCATTTCTTTAGTCAACATCCAAGTTATATAAATACAATCAGTAATGGATACCCAATCTCGAATTACTCAAACTGATCCACAAAGACAATCAAGAAATGGCATCTATGCTATGGAGTGAGGGCTGTCCCTCAACGAGTATAAAAGAAAAAAGTCTCTAACAACAATGTATAGGAATCAAAATACTAATTAGATGATACCAACAAACTAGGTTATCATTCGGCAAGTACAAAGCCAACCTCACAAATACACATTCCATTAACTATGATATGGATGATCAAGAATTACACAGTAGCAATGCCAACGCTGGAAATGGCAAGAACTCATCCTAGTTATGTTTTTATACGAACATTCATAAAACGAATTTAAGAAAACTAAAGGATCACAAAATTAGAAGTCAACCAGTGGCATAACTGATTAATGAATATACAACAGCACGTTTGTCCGAAAATTATAGAGGCTTATTATCCTTGGCCATGGATTATGATCTCCTAACACCTTTCTTGAGACAAAGTCATACCATGATACAAGTTTTTCCATCAACCTATATTATTAAATATAAAACTCTACACCGACATTCAAACACATATAACAGAAGAATAACGAGAAAACTGTTAAGAATATTTCTAGACAGAGGAACACTCACACACACATGCACACACACACACACACACACATATATATATGTATATATATATGTATATATATATATATATATATATATATATATATATATATATATATATATATATATATATATATATATCCCTAAGCATGATATCCGTTTGGAAACCCCTTTTCATGATAGGAATATCATTGACAACTGAAAAGGTAGCAGGAATAATATCAATAAAATGCACACTGGATTTTTATTTGAAATAAATGAGATCCTATCTGCTATTGACTACCACAGTATGAAAATGATAACTACTCATGAAAAATTGATATATTACAAACGAGGAATAATAATAATAATAATAATAATAATAATAATAATAATAATAATAATAATAATAATAATAATAGTACAGCAAACTAGAAAAGAAAGATGGGAATAGAAAAAATTGTACGGCGAGTTTAAAAGACAAATACAAGATACATAAAAACAAAAATCGACAGAACACAGACAAACAGCAAATGCCGCATGTACGGTGAAAGAGATGAGACAGTAAACCACATAACTAGTGAATGTAGTCAGCTCGCCCAGAAGGAGTATAAGCATAGACACGATAGAGTAGCAACGATGATACACTGGGAACTAAGTAAACAAATGGGATTCAACCATGTGGAAAAGTGGTATCAGCACAAGCCAGAGGCAGTTTTCGAGAATGACAACCACAAACTACTCTGGGACTTTGACATCCAAACTGACCACCTCATCCAGGCAAGAAGACCGGACTTAGTAATAGTAGACAAAAAAAGGAAGGCCTGCCAAATAGTAGACGTTGCTGTACCTGCAGACCATAGAGTAAAAAAGAAGGAGGGTGAAAAAAGGGAAAAATACCAGGACCTAGCAAGGGAGTTAAGGAAAATGTGGAACATGAAAACCAGGGAAGTACCGGTCATAGTGGGCGCTCTAGGAACTGTCCCCAAAACGCTGAGGGAGAGACTGGAGGAGATCGGGATTAGGGGGAGGATAGAGACCGTACAGACACAGCACTACTGGGAACTGCACGGATACTTAGGAAGGTGCTAGAGATATAAGTACTGCAACGAATTGTAGCTCTGTCATAATATGCGAAAGAGGGAGGAGACGTTAGCTGAAGACCTGAGGAGACTTATTGTCACTCAGCCTTCAGCAATAACCACTGGGCAACCGGTGTGAAACTGTAAATCGTAGAATTACTGCGACCTATGAGTACTAGGAGAGGAGGGCTGGAGACTTGAGGAGACTTGCTGTCACTCAAACTCCAGCGGTTACCACCAGGCAACTGGTGTGAGATTCCTAATAATAATAATAATAATAATAATAATAATAATAATAGGCCTGAATTTAGGAGGGGATGGTCATACCACCAAATAGATATATCTGTGCAGCAGAATGGCCTATCCATGTAAGGTCGTACCATGGGTTGTAAGAACTGGTGGAACTCTGAGAATGCCACTGAGCTCATTGCCCTCAACGAACCCACCAAGATCTGGTGCTACCTTAAAAGAACCAAAAAGAGCTGGTGGGGCTCTTCGGTTATTTCTGAATCACATCGGTCTTAACCAACGCACCAAGGTCTGGCGCTACCTCAAAGAACCAAAAACCCCTATCATGACAGTACAACCAAACCATTTTACCGCAAAAAACGGGGCACAAATTCAAGATTTGTGTGTCGTAACCGGCAGGTGTTCCCTTGTTAGCCACCAGCAGGGACCCGGTCGTCATCCTGTGACTGCTGGCCAAAACTCCGGCTCGTGTACCCTTAATGGCCTTCAGGAGGGACACAGTCGTCACACAGCTACTGTTGGCCAAAACTCACATACCACTAATGACACCCAGGGAAGGTGCAGTCCTCACGGAGTGACTGCTATAAAGAACAAGAGAAAGAGATGGACAAAGGAGAAGAATAGACTAGTTATGTATTGTTACTTTAAAAGCAAGCCTTCGGTGCGATCTTATAGAGAGCGTATGCTCCAAATATGGAGGGAAAAATCTGCTGTGGAAGTATCGAACCAATGCCTTGCTGACCAAGTAAAACAAATCCAAAAGAAGAAATGGCTGTCTGAGACTGAACTACTAGAGATTCGCAATAACGTAGAGAGAGATTCAGGTGACACACCTGAGGAATGCCCCCCACCAGCACAATTAGTACCAATAACAAAACTAGAATAACTCCCCATGAGACCCCCACAGTAAGCTATGTATCAGAGGGTGATGACGAGGCACCAACGGAAGAAGAGAACACCAAAATACAAGCTTTGAAAGAGATCATGCGAGGAGAGAAAACAACACTCCCCTCCCTAAGAGACAAAGACAGAAAGAAAGTCGGAGAAGTGACCGAGCAGGTCAACTGCCTCTTACAGCACATAGAAACAAACACCCTCCTAGAACTTAACAACCTAATTTATGCAGGGGCGAAAATGGTAGCACAAAGCTTTACAACACAAGATAGGAACCCGAGCAATAATAGGGAAGGGAAACCCAACTGGGAGAGAAGGTTACAAAGGCAGATCTCCCAACTACAGAGAGATGAAGTACTGCTTAGAAATACATCACATACAGATAGACCACGAGTAAGACTTTATAACAAATACAAGGTAACGCAAAAAGGCATCGCAACTGTAGTCAAAGAGTTACACCAGAAAAGACTAGCCAAAGAGGCAAGACTAAAAAGATACAGACTAAGAACGGCCCAATACACACAAAACCGCACATTCCAAAACAATGAGAAAAAGTTTTACCGAGATTTAAATGGGGAAAGAAGGCAGGACATGAAACCAGATGCCACAGAGGCCAAGAACTATTGGAATAGCATATGGGGGCACCCAAAAAGACATAACGTAACACCGCAATGGTTAGGAAACAGGAGAAAAGAACTAGAAGATATAGACAAGGGAGAACCAATATTACTGAATGAAACCACATTGAAACATACTCTTAGGAAAGTAGCCAACTGGAAAGCACCGAGTCCCGACGGGATCCATGGGTATTGGTTCAAGAAATTTACCACGTTACACGGCAGACTCACTCACCTACTCCAAAATTGTCTGAATGAAGGCAAAGCACCAGAATGGATGACTAAAGGCAGAACCACCCTCATCCAAAAAGATCCGGGAAAGGGGAACATAGCAAGCAACTATAGACCAATCACTTGCCTACCACTTATGTGGAAAATCCTGACCGGGCAAATAGCAGAGAGAATATACATGTCAATGGATAGAAGGGGGCTACTACCAGAAGAACAGAAAGGGTGTAGGATAGGAACCAAAGAGGCAAACGATTTACTCTACATAGACCAGATGATCTTAAAAGAAGTAAGGAAAAGGAGAAAGAATATCGCAATGGGATGGATAGATTACAAAAAGGCATACGATATGATTCCACAGAGCTGGATACTCGAATGCCTTAGAATGTTCAAAATTAGCGAACCGGTGGTTAAATTCATTGGTAATTCAATGGAAGACTGGAAAGTAGATTTGACAGCCGCAGGGGACAAACTAGCCGAGGTAGGGATAAAAAGGGGGATCTTCCAAGGGGATTTGTTGTCCCCACTATTATTTGTTCTAACAATGATACCGCTTAACAGAATCCTGAAAAACAGCAAAGGATACCACTTCTCTAAAACAAAAGGAAAGGTCAACCACTTAATGTACATGGACAATATTAAATTGTTTGCGAAAAACAGGGGAGAGCTTGAGACTCTGTTCAACGAAGTAAGGGAATATAGTTAGGACATAGGAATGGAGTTTGGGATAGAAAAATGCGCAATCATGGTAATGCACAAAGGAAGGCTTTCAATGACTGAGGGAATTGAACTTCCGGACAACAACAAGATTAGGGCATTGACTGCACAAGACCGATACAAGTACCTAGGTGTCCTTGAATGTGACACGATAAAACGGGAAGAGATGAAGGAGAAAATTAAGAGAGAATACCTTAGAAGGATAAGGAAAATATTAGAAACCAAATTAAATAGCAGAAATCTAATAAAACGAATGAACACCTGGGCTGTGTCAGTAGTTAGGTATACAGGACCATTCCTAGGATGGACAAAGGAAGAGCTCCAATCAATGGATAGGCGAACAAGGAAACTTATGACGATGCATAAAGCATTACACCCTAGAGATGATACAGATAGACTATACGTTAAGAGAAAAGAAGGTGGTAGGGGGCTCATCAGCATAGAAGATTGTGTCCAGAGAGCTAAAGTAGTCCTAGATAAATATGTGCAAACAAATAGTGAAGAAATCATAAAGAGCGCGAGGGATAGTGCAACAAACAAAGTAGAAAGCAATGGAACGGTACAGCAAACTAGAAAAGAAAGATGGGAAGGGAAAAAATTGTACGGCGAGTTTAAAAGACAGATAAAAGATATAGCAGACGAGAAATCATGGACGTGGTTACGAAAGGGAAACCTTAAGAGAGAAACAGAATCGCTCATCATGGCAGCCCAAAACAAAAGCATAAGGACAAACTACATAAAAGCAAAAATCGACAGAACACAGACAAACAGCAAATGCCGCATGTGCAGTGAAAGAGATGAGACAGTAAACCACATAACTAGTGAATGTAGTCAACTCGCCCAGAAGGAATATAAGCATAGACACGATAGAGTAGCAACGATGATACACTGGGAACTAAGTAAACAAATGGGATTCAACCATGGGGAAAAGTGGTATCAGCACAAGCCAGAGGCAGTTTTCGAGAATGACAACCACAAACTACTCTGGGACTTTGACATCCAAACTGACCACCTCATCCAGGCAAGAAGGCCGGACTTAGTAATAGTAGACAAAAAAAGGAAGGCCTGCCAAATAGTAGACGTGGCTGTGCCTGCAGACCATAGAGTAAAAAAGAAGGAGGGTGAAAAAAGGGAAAAATACCAGGACCTAGCAAAGGAGTTGAAGAAAATGTGGAACATGAAAACCAGGGTAGTACCAGTCATAGTGGGAGCACTAGGAACTGTCCCCAAAACGATGAGGGAGAGACTGGAGGAGATCGGGATTAGGGGGAGGATAGAGACCGTACAGACCACAGCACTACTGGGAACTGCACGGGTACTGAGGAAGGTGCTAGAGATATAAGTACTGCAACGAATTGTAGCTCAGTCATGATATGCGAAAGAGGGAGGAGACGTTAGCTGAAGACCTGAGGAGACTTATTGTCATTCAGCCCTCAGCGATAACCACTGGGCAACCGGTGTGAAACTGTAAATCGCAGAATTACTGCGACCTGCTAGTACTAGGAGAGGAGGGCTGGAGACTTGAGGAGACTTGCTGTCACTCAAACTCCAGCGGTTACCACCAGGCAACTGGTGTGAGATTCCAAATAATAATAATAATAATAATTTGTTTTTTGTCTCAATAATAACGGCGATAATAATAATAATAATAAGTGGTAGTAGTAACATTTGGACCGTAGCCCCCCCCCCTGAATGAACCCTGTGATTATTTTCGTAGATTTAAAAGATATTTTACTTTGGGCTTTAAGAAAGATTATTCTTGATATTTTGATGATATTTTTACTTCTGAGATGGTTCTCTTTGTGATTCTGAGAAATTTTCACCTTGATGAATTGACCACGGCCAAATTCTGCCAAGTGAAAAAAAAAAGTTGAAAGAGTTGTCTGTTTTTTTTTGGAGCTGCACGTGGGTAAGTGGAATTACATTTGAAATTTAAAATTAAATTAATAATTCTCCCCATCCCGTCGAGATAGAGGTGTCCGATAGAAAAGTTATGCCTAGCTACCCTCGTGTATGAATGAATGGAGCCTGTCTACCCCACACCCTTAAGTAGAAATAGATTGGCATGGTGAAATCCACCATTGGAAAAAAAAACACAGATAGCGAGACTTATACTGTCAAGACTTAGGAGATTTAAGGGGGACGTATGGTCTTGAAGGCTTTTAATTTCACCCGGACGAAGCTTAGTGTTTTGTTAGGTCTGAAGTTAAGAGGGGATTGTCATACCACCAAATAGATATATCTGTGCAGTGGAATGGCTCGTCCTTGTAAGGTTATACCCTGGGTGGTAAGAGCTAGTGGGACTCTGAAGGTGTCACTGAGCTCATTGGCCTCAACGAACCCACCAAGGTCTGGTGCTACCTTAAAAGAACCAAAAAGAGCCGGTGGGGCTCTTGGGTTATTTCTGAATCACATCGGTCTTAACCAACCCACCAAGGTCTGGCGCTACCTCAAAGAAACCAAAAAACCCTATCATGACAGTACAACCAAACCATTTTACCGCAAAAAACGTGGCACAGATCCAAGATTTGTGTGTCGTAACCGGCAGGTGTTCCCTTGTTAGCCACCAGCAGGGACCCGGTCGTCATCCTGTGACTGCTGGCCAAAACTCCGGCTCGTGTACCCTTAATGGCCTTCAGGAGGGACACAGTCGTCACACAGCTACTGTTGGCCAAAACTCACATACCACTAATGACACCCAGGGAAGGTGCAGTCCTCACGGAGTGACTGCTATAAAGAACAAGAGAAAGAGATGGACAAAGGAGAAGAATAGACTAGTTATGTATTGTTACTTTAAAAGCAAGCCTTCGGTGCGATCTTATAGAGAGCGTATGCTCCAAATATGGAGGGAAAAATCTGCTGTGGAAGTATCGAACCAATGCCTTGCTGACCAAGTAAAACAAATCCAAAAGAAGAAATGGCTGTCTGAGACTGAACTACTAGAGATTCACAATAACGTAGAGAGAGATTCAGGTGACACACCTGAGGAATGCCCCCCACCACAACTAGTACCAACATTAAAACTGGAAGAATTCACCATGAGACCTCCACAGTAAACTATGCACCAGAGGGTGACGACGAGGCACCAACGGAAGAAGAGAACACCAAAATACAAGCTTTGAAAGAAATCATGCGAAGAGAGAAAACAACACTCCCCTCCCTAAGAGACAAAGACAGAAAGAAAGTCGGAGAAGTAACCGAACAGGTCAACTGCCTCTTACAGCACATAGAAACGAACACCCTCCTAGAACCCACAACTTAATTTACGCTGGGGCGTAAATGGTAGCACAAAGCTTCACAACACAAGATAGGACCCCGAGCAATAATAGGGAAGAGAAACCCAACTAGGAAAGAAGATAACAAAGGCAGATCTCCCAACTACAGAGAGATAAAGTACTGCTTAGAAATACATCACATACAGACAGACCACGAGTAAGACTTTGGAACAAATACAAGGTAACGCAAAAAGGCATCGCAACTGTAGTCGAAGAGATACATCAGAAGAGATTAGCCAAAGAGGCACGACTGAAAAGATACAGACTAAGAACGGCCCAATACACACAAAACCGCACATTCCAAAACAATGAGAAAAAGTTTTACCAAGATTTAAATGGGGAAAGAAGGCAAGACACGAAACCGGATGCCACAGAGGCCAAGAACTATTGGAATAGCATATGGGGGCACCCAAAAAGACACAACGTAACACTGCGATGGTTAGGAAACAGGAGAAAAGAACTAGAAGATATAGACAAGGGAGAACCAATATTACTGAATGAAACCACATTGAAACATACTCTTAGGAAAGTAGCCAACTGGAAAGCACCGAGTCCCGACGGGATCCATGGGTATTGGTTCAAGAAATTCACCACGTTACACGGCAGACTCACCCACCTACTCCAAAATTGTCTAAACGAAGGCAAGGCACCAGAATGGATGACTAAAGGCAGAACCACCCTCATCCAAAAAGACCCGGGAAAGGGGAACATAGCAAGCAACTATAGACCAATCACGTGCTTACCACTTATGTGGAAAATCCTGACCGGGCAAATAGCAGAGAGAATACACATATCAATGGATAGAAGGGGACTACTACCAGAAGAACAGAAAGGGTGTAGGATAGGAACCAAAGGGGCAAACGATTTACTCTACATAGACCAGATGATCTTAAGAGAAGTGAGGAAAAGGAGAAAGAATATTGCGATGGGATGGATAGATTACAAAAAAGCGTACGATATGATTCCACAGAGCTGGATACTCGAATGCCTTAGAATGTTCAAAATTAGCGAACCAGTGGTTAAATTCATTGGTAATTCGATGGAAGACTGGAAAGTAGATATGACAGCCGCAGGGGACAAACTAGCAGAGGTTGGGATAAAAAGGGGAATCTTCCAAGGGGATTTGTTGTCCCCACTATTATTTCTTCTAACAATGGTCAAGCACCTAATGTACATGGACGATATAAAATTATTCGCAAAAAAAAACAGGGGAGAGCTTGAGACTCTGTTCAACGAAGTAAGGGAGTATAGTGAGGAGATGGGAATAGAGTTTGGGATAGAAAAATGCGCTATCATGGTAATGCACAAGGAAGGCTTTCAATGACTGAAGGAATTGAACTCCCGGACAACAGCAAGGTTAGGGCATTGACCGCATAAGACCGATACAAGTACCTAGGTGTCCTTGAATGTGACACGATAAAACGGGAAGTGATGAAGGAGAAAATAAAGAGAGAATACCTCAGAAGGATAAGTAAAATATTAGAAACCAAATTAAACAGCAGAAATCTAATAAAAGGAATGAACACCTGGGTTGTGTCAGTAGTTAGGTATATAGGACAGTTCCTAGGATGGACAAAAGGAGAGCTCCAATCAATGGATAGGCGAACAAGGAAACTTATGACGATGCATAAAGCATTACACCCTAGAGATGATACAGATAGACTATACGTTGAGAGAAAAAAAGGTGGCAGGGGGCTCATCAGCATAGAATATTGTGTCCAGAGAGCTAAAAGAGTCCTAGAAAGATATGTGCAAACAAATAGTAAAGAAATCATAAAGAGTGCGAGAGATAGTGCAACAAGCAATAAAGTAGAAAACAATAGAACAGTACAGCAAACAAGAAAAGAAAGATGGGAAGGGAAAAAATTGTACAGCGCGTTTAAAAGACGGATACAAGATGTAGCAGACGAGAAATCATGGACGTGGTTACGAAAAGGAAACCTCAAGAGAGAAACAGAATCGCTCATCATGGCAGCCCAAAACAAAAGCATAAGGACAAAGTACATAAAAACAAAAATCGGCAGAACACAGACAAACAGCAAATGCCGCATGTACGGTGAAAGAGATGAGACAGTAAACCACATAACTAGTGAATGTAGTCAACTCGCCCAGAAGGAATATAAGCATAGACACGATAGAGTAGCAGCGATGATACACTGGGAACTAAGCAAACAAATGGGATTCAACCATGTGGAAAACTGATATCAGAACAAGCCAGAGGCAGTTTTGGAGAATGACAAACGCAAACTACTCTGGGACTTTGACATCCAAACTGACCACCTCATCCAGGCAAGCAGACTGGACTTAGTAATAGTAGATAAAAAAAAGAAGGCCTGCCGAATAGTAGACGTTGCTGTACCTGCAGACCATAGAGTAAAAAAGAAGGAGGGTGAAAAAAGGGAAAAATACCAGGACCTAGCAAGAGAATTGAGGAAGATGTGGAACATGAAAACCAGGGTAGTACCGGTCATAGTGGGCGCACTAGGAACTGTCCCCAAAATGCTGAGGGTGAGACTGGAGGAGATCGGGATTAGGGGAAGGATAGAGACCGTACAGACACAGCACTACTGGGAACTGCACGGAAACTGAGGAAGGTGCTGGAGATATAAGTACTGCAACGAATTGTAGCTCTGTCATGATATGCGAAAGAGAGAGGAGACGTTAGCTGAAGACCTGAGGAGACATTGTCACTCAGCCTTCAGCGATAACCGCTGGGCAACCGGTGTAAAACTGTAAATCGCAGAACTACTGCGACCTACAAGTACTAGAGGAGGGCTGGAGACTTGAGGAGACTTGCTGTCACTCAAACTCCAGCGGTTACCTCCAGGCAACTGGTGTGAGATTCCAAAATAATAATAATAATAATAATAATAATAATAATAATAATAATAATAATAATAATGATAAAAATAGTAACAACATAGGAGTCTGATTTATATCGTTGACGCATTGATTGTGTCGTAAGGGAATAAGTGGTCTTAGCTTCTGGGATAATGTGATGCGATATTGAAAAATAGAAGAAATCCACAAATATTGATAAATATCAACCTCTGCACCATTAATCTGAAACACATAGCACAGATATATTTCAGGTAAACAAAAAATAAAAAAATTAAGCATGGATTCATGTTCATGCCTTAGACATGCATAAGGTTTGGTAAACCATTTCCCAAAAGAAAATGTAGTTGGTATAATATCAATATCATGGGTACTTAAAATTGATTTGGAATGAATAAGATTTCAACGACTACGAACTGTCATAGCACAAAACGCATAGCATAGCAGAAAATATAAATCAAATAAGGAAAACTAATGATTTTATTGTTTCAGGTTTTGAAAGTTTCCTATGGTCTTACGGTTACAACCATTAATACTATGTACGTATATGAAATACGATAATCACTTATATTATTCAGGTTCAAAAACACTCACTTCGCATTAAAATTCATTAAAAATTGAAATGTAATAAACAAGCAAAACAATAAAACACAAATTCCACTGCATCAGTTGAAATACAACTAAATGTCATTGTTATTCAAATTTATATCCTATCAAAGACCTCAAGGAATCAGCCGTTCGTAAAAATCGCTATGATTATCTTGATACTATACGCTGCATTTATGGGACGGTTTAAACCCCAACACTAAGTTTTCTTAAGTATGCAGAGATAGTATAGGCAGTTAGAAATACATGAAAACTGGTTAGAATGAACACATAATATACTGGAAGTAAAGAAGACAGAATAATACAGGTTCCTTTGGCAGTCGAAGATCAGGGTAAGTAAGATACTTCGTTCATATACATTCGTAGTAGTAATGGTTATAATCGTTTGACCTTAGGAAACCTTCAAACCTGATTCGATGATTTTAGTATACATTATTCAAATTAAGTAAATGGGCTTGTTATCCTCAGAATTCACAGGAAACAACAGAAAGTCGGTTGCTGACGAGTGCAAGGGGCACGAAAAATTATGAAGGTTAAGTAGACGTATTAAATAACTTCCAAAGATTCAACTTTATCATAAAAGTCACCAGACATTCATCATTTATGAATATATATTCAATTTGAAACCGTGAATAAAGATTGACAGAAAAATGCCAGGCAAACGATTACAATATTATTTTGATATCAACGATGAGAGAAGTATTGCCATTTTTTGCGCTTACGTCCAGAAAATTAGGATAAATTCCAAATTGAATTACGCCTATACAAATTCTGGCTCTACAAAACACCATTTCTCCTGAATGAATACCTTTTTGTGGCTTGATATTTTGCTCCCAACACATCGCTCATATTAATCATGACAGAACTCGAGGGCGTCGAAAATTGTGCACGATATCTCAGATTTCATGATGTTTACGGCAGGAATTGCGTGCTTCATGTGAGCTATACACAAAAATGAATATTCCCTTCTTTTTATGAAATTTGATGGCTGACTAATTGGAGAAGATATGTATCCTGTTTGTTGCGTTCGGTTTTAGTTTGCGTACGGGTCAGAAGAGCTTGCTTTTTCAGTAAAGCTAGATTTGGTAGGTAGCCAGGAATTTTATCCAACCTCAACCCCGTTGGAAATCTAAGAGCTGCCATGAAAGATCATGCTGAAGACGCCACTTTGAACTTGTTTGAAGAACTGCATCATTCTTGTTAGCATTTGATGCGAGCGATTCCTTAAGTCTTGGAGGAATAATAAGGCAAACGTCAGATGTTTGGAACTTTCACTAGTTTAAAACTAAAATTGGATATTGCAAAGCAATGCTTCTCAAACTAATTATCAATTTACCTAAGTGGAGAACAAATTATTTTTAGAAGGGAATGAAAATTGAGGGCTGAACGGTTTCCTACCTAATTCCCTTCGACCAGTGATTACTGACCTATCTTCTCATTCGTTGCCTTACATTGGCAGTTATACCATAATGCTGATGTTGCTGATATATCATGGCAATCTTTGATAAGAATAATGATATGTGGACTTCAGGACACTCACTTAAATTTATGCTAATTCTTTATTATGTGATTTTGTAGCAACCACGCTATTTTCTCCATCGCTTTTATTCCACAAAAATGGTGATCTTTCTCACACCGTCAAGGCAGAAATTTTTTTTTCGAAAACCTGGCCATTAGCAATGAAAAAATTAGGAGAATCCAAAATAAAGGAGATGGTGATAGAATCTAGAACAGTTTCAACATCCAAATCCAAACAGATTCTACTTAAGAAACGTTCTTATCTACCTAGTTGGATTCAAGGAATCATTTACCGTGAATTGTTGCAACCAGACAAACTGGTCCTCTTCGACACCACAACGTGATACTGACTTGTTTAAATGATGTATTCAACCAAAAAAGACATTTGTCTAGTTAAGAATGCCGACCGGTGATTTTGGTGAATAATGTTGTAAATGCGACGCAGCAAACGGTTATGATATTTGGATGGGAATTTCCCTACTAAGGGAGACCTGCTGAGTATCATTTGATTTGCTCCAGGCAACATTAATCCTCTGATAAGTCATTTCAACAATTTCAAAATATCGATTTTCCGGATTTAAAATCAGAAATCGCCCTGTTATGATGGAAGAAATTCACAGTTTAGGTGAAAGTTAGCGTGAAGTCATGGAAAACCGGGGAAGTACGTTGATGACAGAATACTGATGCAACGAAGTCATATCTATGAAATATATTTTCGAAAATACGCTGTAAACTAAGCAATATGACGAAATACACAATTCAACAGAAAGATGATCACAGAAAGCTGAAAAAAAATAATTCGATGATTGATTATTATAAAAGTATATGAATAAAAGATTTTGACGAAAAGATAAAATTTAGAGCGAGTGAAAATTAATTGGGGATAGTTTTTTTCAGTGAAAGCCGTATGATATTATTTTCTTACAAGGTTGTCGATATCATTTTTCAGATAGACGCGGCTTTGTTTTATCTCTGAGAGAGGTTTTTTCTGTTCCTTTAACTATTCATCTTTTTTCGGGGGTGGGGTGGGGGAAGTCAGGTGGAGTGAAAACAAAATTTATTCACTTCCTGTTGCAGCTGACAATCCTAATTGGCAAACATCCGCTATGAACGTTTGCCGCTAATATTGCCCACGTGGTTTTTCGTTTATCTCTATTTCCTTTCATTTCCACCATTTCTATTTCATCTGCCATTCTGTCACATTTTAGTTCGATCTCCATCTTTTGTTTTCCTTATATATATATATGTGTGTGTGTGTGTGTGTGTGAGTGTGTGTGTGTGCAGATGAAAAAAATGACGTATGAATCGGCACCTCTGCCTAGGATTAGAGAACATGTGCATTCTGCCGAGGATCAAAGTGTCGCTCCATAATACCTTTTATTGGGGAGCAATACTTATGCGCCAAATGGAAAGTATCATTTACGATGATATTTACATCACAGTGAGATTTTTGAACCAATGTTTTTGGGGAAATTCGTGTGGATATTGTGAAATCCCTGAAGATTTACGTAATTTCATGAAACACCTACTTTAACAATCAGAGCAGGAACAGTTCTCATGTTTATGGTGTTGCACATGTCTTATGTAATGAGCTTGATCCTTTCGTTTGAATGGTAAGTTTTGAACCATTGCTGGAAATGTGTCAGAACGCTTATTGACATACGACACAAACTAAATCGGCAACGTGGGTTTAGATACTGTTTACATATATATATATATATATATATATATATATATATATATATATATATATATATATATGTATGTGTGTGTGTATGTGTATGTGTGTGTGTCTGTGTGTGTGTCTGTGTGTGTTTTATGGATATGAAGTGATATGACAGAAAGTAGATGAAAATGACAATTGGAAGGCATACAGTGAAATTCAAGAAATAGCTGTTACATATCAAGATAATTTATACTTCCGTAGGCGTATTTCAAACATCCCCTGACCACACATCTCACAGACTCTTTCCATCTAAACCAGGTGTTACCCTCAATTACACAGAAACTTACACCTTCCCTTCCGCTCCTACTAAATAACAAAACATAAATATTCCCATTTTTTTTTCTTCAGCATCGAACATGTAAACAGAATTTTTTCTCTCTGTGAACCACAATGAATTTTTTTTTCTCTGGGAAATATGGCTGTCCCCCGTCAAAATGCATCGAAAGAGCCCCTCCAGATAAAGAAAATAATTGATATCTACCACTCGTCTATTGAATTTTCCTCTTCACCTCCCAATCGTCGTTTTGTTCTCTCTCTCTCTCTCTCTCTCTTTACACACACACACACACACACACACATATATATATATATATATGTGTGTGTGTGTGTGTGTATATATATATATATGTGTGTGTGTGTGGGTGTGTGGCATATGTCCGGTGTATGCGATTGATATTCATCATTAAATTAAGCAAATTGACTAGGAGTGAGACTTTGCTGAAAATTCATATTTGTAGTGTGAAATGAAGGCTTTGTCTTCACTAACTTACTGACTTTACCGACACGTTTATATATATATATATATATATATATATATATATATATATATATATATATGTGTGTGTGTGTGTGTGTGTGTGTGTGTGGGTGGGTGGGTGTATATATATATATATATATCTATATATATATATATATATATGTCTGTGGGTGCACGTGTTTGTGTGTAGTTTGTGTGCATATCTTTTTTATGAATGTATACATCAATATATATATATATATATATATATATATATATATGTGTGTGTGTGTGTGTGTATGTGTGTATGTGTATATATATATATAATTATAAGTACGTTATATTATTTGAAACCATTTTTGGAATGATTCAGTTATCACACCGTGGATGTGTCGTTTGGCCAACAATGCGTAAAAGAATTATCAATTAGCGACATTACGAGAAGGGGGCGACGTATCTGTGACAGATTCAATTCCTGCAGCAGCCCATTTTTCTTGAATTTATATTCTATTTAGGCTGCATAGGCCAGATGACACGTCCACCATGTAATGACGGGAGGTCAAGTCAAATAGAGTTTCAAATAATGTAATGCATTCATAATTATTTCTGTTGAATTATATGTCCAGTCCATATATATATATATATATATATATTCCGAATAACCGATGCAAAGTAGCATCAGCTTACATGTTTGTAGTCTCTGGGTCTATACGTATTGTCTCTCAGGCTTATCAGTGTTCATAAACTTATCTTTATTTTTGATCCTCCCGTTCCTATTGTCTGAAACCAAATTAATAAATGCTCCTGACATTTCATGAGATTTTCGATTTGAGTTTTTTTAGAAGGATTTCTGCTTCCACGAGATTTGAAATAGAATTTTTTTCTTGCAAAACTCATCCTTCATATAATGTTTTCACGTATGCAGACTATTCCTACGGCCTTATCTCATGCATTATTAATTTTTTCTTAGGCCAATGAAGTTGGTTCCCTGGCAGAAAGAAGTTTGCTAAAAGTAGTTATGTCTTTGGAAAGTAGCAAGTTTGCAGCCATCCACAATCAACCGGAAATGGCCGATAGAAAGCAACGACGCCTTAGTCCACTTCAAAGTTGTCATCATGAGACTGCCCACCTTTTGTCAAGCATCCATCCAAGTTTTACTAGTTGTTAACTCATCAAAAGCCACCATTAGCTACCTCGTCACATTCTCCTTAATTTCGTTCACAGTCTTAAATCTCCATTTCAATGATGATTTAGGCTGGAAGAGAACAACAACAACAACAACAACAACAACAACAACAACAAAAATCTCAGAGGACCAAACCTGTCTGGTGCCGTGTGATTCAAAAATTACCCGCACGAGACGTGGGGAAATGGCAAGCTGATCTTTCGCACTGGCTGATTGCGAATATGACAGTCTCTTACCACACGAGCTCACTCAGTGGTGTCTCATTGCCAACTGACAAATTTTAAGGTACTTTTCTACAGGTAGATTCGTGCAATATATTTGACCTGATACTTAATTCAATTTGTTTTTTAATCATTGAAAATGAATAAAAAGTATTAAATATATCTTTTCATCAGTTCTAATGGTCCGTATTGAAATGAGCTACTTCCCCTATATCCAAAACAAATCAATATGAAGAAAGAACAATTTTTGATAATACTTTTTTTGGCTTAGAACGTAACTGACAATTAGCATTCGAAGACTAGGTTCGAGCCCCGACCTCTGAAACTGGTGCAAAATCTATTGACATTTCTGCTACAAGTTGGGCCACTTTCTATATTCACAATGCTCAACACCGTACACCACCAAGGCTTAATCGGAGAACTCGAAAAGTGTGTTAGGCGTGGTTTGAGGATGGAGAGGACGAACACCCTTCGAAAATTAGTATCTAAAATTCTGGTTTTTCACTCGGGAATCGAACACCGACCGATGGCAAAGGTTGAAAACGTGTAAAGCAGGCCACAGGAATCCTTTAATTTAGTTTAAAAAAAACTTTTCTGAAAACAAATCTATTCATCCATTTTCCATGGATGAAGTATTGTGAACCATTATTGACAATCTTACATCTTTATGCAACTATTTACAATCCTAATTCTTTCGTTGTTTTTTATGATTCGAGTTTTACTGTGGGCGTATTATTTTAATCAACACTCATTATTTACCCGTGGCCGAATTGAATCGTGTCTGAGGAGAGTGGCAATGAAAAAATATAGAATATATCAAGATAAAAGCAAATAATAGTATAAAAATGATGAAAGAATGTTTGTAATAAAAAAACAAACTTTTCTTTATTACAAAAAAGATATCGATCAATAAGGCGTTGTACTAACCAAGTATTGATGTTGTAATTGTTTCTTTACTTTAACCACCAAGCTGTACCCACAAATAGAGAATTGCACGTGTTATGGCATGGTGGGAGATGACGGGAATATCTATTTGCGTATAACACTTACTCTGTGAGTACTACGCACACCCAGAGATAATGATCTTGACGACATTATAAAATTGATCAAATGGGAGCGTTCGACGAATAGATAAATGTGTGCCTTTTGAAGTGGATGCAAAGTTGGTAGAGGTAGGGGTGTTGCAGGATTGGGGTGACGAGTGGGGGGGTTGCATATGGGAGCACCTAACGGCCGCAATCAAACCGCGGTAACGCTTTCGCACATAAAACACTGTCGGCATTCACCAGGAAATGGACATTGCCTCATGCTATCGATAACAGGCCCCGATAGTGATTTGGATAGTCGTTGTAACTTTACACGCAACCGTGTTTCGGCCACTCTTCTGAGACGGATGAAACGGCGGCAGCTCGTAAAAGCGAGTCTCTAATGGTTTTTATTGAGGTTCAATGCTCTAAAACAGAGCTGAGAAAGATGTCATTATACCGAGCCGGGCGACTAAAAGGTTCTTGTAGAAGGTTCGATTAATAGCGATAAAAGTTATCGATCACCGAAGGAGGAAAAAAATTGTAGTTTCCATTGCTGCAAGTTGTAAAAAAGAAAAAGCCGCTCGGACAGCTCTCTTCGTATCTTTTTGCCCGGTGGTAATTTAAGATGAAATAAAAGGTAGAAAAAAAGTTTTGATGATAACTGAATACCGTGGGGAAATCGGGTCCAACTCTCAATGCGTTATAATTAAACAGACTCGATGTAAGACATTATGGACAGAGACAAAAATACTCCCTGGATATGAGTCGGCATTTTAGGATACTTCCAATGACCTACCAACATATCTGGTTGTTCATCAAAATCAAGCTATTGTCTTCCTTGCAATGTTTAATAATACAATGGTTTTCTCTCACGTTTTTCCTAAAAATGCACAAGATCCAGTCAGTGGAAAGAAGGAACAAAAGGGAGAAAGAAAGGAAGAAAAAAAAGAAATCAACGAAAGAAAGGAAGAGACAAGGAGGGGAGGAATGAAATATTGAATGAAAGAAATGAAAGAAAAAATCAATGGAAGAACTGATCAAATGGGAGCGTTCGACGAATAGATAAATGAAAGAAATTATTCATTAAACCCCCCAAAATAAACTAAAGTAAGATAGGAAAATGAAAGTATAAATGAATAAACGAAAGAAAAAAATTAGTGAAGGAAAAGGGAAAAGAAAGGGGGAATGAATCTCTGGAATAAAGAAAAAAAATTTAAAATGAAAGAAACTGAAATGAATCAATGGAAAAAGGGGAAAATAAAGGTAAGAAATGAAGGTAGAATGAAAATCTTTAAAGCATTGGATACAGATTAGAACGTTGGGGATCGACCAGTACAAGCGTAATAATTTCATACAGTTGAACTTCAAACATAATGGCAGGGACAAGGAACAACCTTAAGCTTCGAAATTTCAAGATATTTACGTGACGCCCATGATAGAGAAGTGTGGCAAATCCTGGGGAAGGTCTATGTCCAACGACGGACGTTAAAAGACTGATGATGATGATGATGATGACCCCAATAAAATAAAGAACTTTCATAGGATATATAGGAATTATTAATAAAAAGATGTACAATACCTCCAATAAAAATATCATTATATTGAAATTGTCTAAATCTTAATACATTATTATATGATATGATTTAGTATAATAGAACATGCATATGGTTAATATCCCTAAAAAATGAGGTCCACCAATATGAGGAGCCCACCTGCATGGCGTAACGGCTAGCAAGCTATTTTCACATACCATGATTACTGTAGTGATTTTGATGCTCGTTTGGTGTTTAACACTTATAGGTTTATGCAAAACTAATCAAAGATAAATAAATACATTATACAAGGGAGTCAATCAAGTTGTAGTGAAGAGTAACCTAGTCTCGCAAATTATTACTACTGCAATGAATACGATCTTTATTAGGTGTTCTAAATGTATGGCTTTGTGTAAAGACAAAGTTGGGCTTAGTAAATACTCATGAAGTAGCAGTTAAAAAGGTAGTTATGCAAACTATTGCACCAATTTTTATAGAGAGTTCGAACACCAGGGGGTGCTCCACACTTGAGGTCCTTTGTCGCACTAAGCAATGATATTTAAATGAGGTTACGAAAAGTATTAATAACGAACAACATCAATTCGTAAACAGAAAGACTTCTACTTAATAGGCTGGTTATCGTTGTTCCGAAGGTAAGACTGTAGAAATACAAGCCAAACATAGTTTGTTTTCATTTTATTCCATAGTTTGTTGCGAGAGGGGAAGAAAGGTAAGACAAAAGATAAGGTTTCTTTTTCAGCCAAATTGTTGGACCCTTCCAGACTATGAGGGAAAAGTTAAATCTGATTCTACCTGTTTCCACTTGCAGATTCTTTCTTTTCGCTTTCTTCTACGTCTAAGGCCAGTAGTCTAAATGAATATATATATATATATATAGCATGATTCGACTAAGTGTTCTGCTTTCATCGGACAACGCTTGAAGCAGACATTTTACATTGCCGTTTAGCTTCTGAGATTTATCCACACTTGATCTAGCCACGCAGCTGAATATACTCCAATATGGCCAACCTAATAGCTGAAATAGTATCGAATTTTACACCAGCTGTATAAGTGGTTAAAAGCCAGGATTTCGAATGCTGATTTTCAAAGCAAGCAGACCTTCCTCGCTTGGAAGATTTATTCAACTTCCTTTTACTTCCTCCGTTTACCCTGATATGGCCATGTGATGCAGTAAACTATAACCATTAAAGATAAATAGGGCCCGTCTTAAGATAGTTGCGTATTTTTCAGCTTGATTGTGATCGATTTGCCATCTAAGTCAAAACCAAAAACATGATTATATATCAAAGATTGACATAAGAAAATCTTTTTTTAAAATTTGTATCCCTCGATCTTGCCGTGTGCCTTATCTAAACAATCTTATTAAATATCGATTACAAAGTAAAATTATAAGAGATGAGAGGAAAGATCAGATGAATTGCAAAAAATGTTGTTTACAATGTTTAATGGTGGAAAAACAGATGGATGAGAGGGACAAAATTAAGAAACGGAATCAGTCGCAGGGATTAAGATAACTCAAAGAAAGAAGTCTTCACTTTGATAGGAAAGACTTTGAGTGTACAATGTGAATCGTATAATGCAAGGAGTTTGTTGATTTAGCTGTCATGAAATTCAAAGTGAGCCTTACGCCAATTCGAACGACGACCACTGTCAGGTACTTAACTTCCCGTTTTGTACTCCTTCGGCTAAATAAAGGAAGAGAAGAAGAGAGCGAAAAGCCACGTCAAATAAAGGAGGGATAGAAAAATAGTGACGAATTAAAGATAAGGAGATGCAACAAAGTTAACCAAAATCGACCAAAGATCTTTCTGGGTGGGTACAGAGGGTAGGAGGCATCACAAGAGTTAGTTCAGAAAATGAATGGAAACTAAGAACAGGGATGAAGAATAGATGAAAAAAGGCCGAGAATAAAGAAGTGCTCAACCAAGCAGAATTGGACAGTGAAGAACTGGCCTCTTCCCAATATGGTGCCCGGTCTTGGCGTTTACTAAGCTGTGTAAATCGAGCGAAATTGGATGATAAAATGGAGCTGTGTATTTCAAGTGCCTTGTGTCAAATGCAAAGACGATGATTGCACACGCTCTGACTCCCTGTTTGTCAATATCAAAGTGAGTCGAAGCAACAGATCGATAATCACTTTGGAGTCAAGGAAAATAGAGTGGCCTAAGATATATCAGCCTCACTTCCATTCCACAACTTGGGTTCCACGTATGCATTGTCCATTTTAATCCCTTAGTTCACTCCCTGTGTTTTTCCTGGGCTTACGCATTAGGCTTTCGAAATAGTATTAGGATCTACAACTTTCAGTCACTAAAATCCATCAACCTTCATATATCTCTATATGAAAAGAGAATTTCACAAATATATTTATATATATATATATATATATATATATATATATATATATATATATAAAGCAGACATAATATCACATGTATATGTGCATGATTGCAAATATGGATGCAACTGCGGATAATATATTGTATATCATTGGAAAGGAGAACAAACCTATACACAGGTCAATCAGCATAAAATACTTATAAAAACGTTTATATATATTTATATATATAAAACAGATTGTAAAATTATCTGTCGGGGTCACAATCAGTTTTTTCGTTGTTATGGTTTCAATCTCGTCTACGTTCTGAAACCTCTTCGGGAAAAGTCTGAAGTTGCAAGGAGCGAATCTGGAGGCGATTATTTGCCAAAATTATCTTGAATTATCATCAACTTGGTCATTGTAAATACGGCAATCATACAGTGCACAATGCTATTGCGCTGCCAATCGAGTGAACCGACGGTAGAGCGTCTGTTTGTACTAGCGCAGTAAGTTCCCTTCCGATTGAAGGCTGAGAAAACGGTTTTCGGAATATTCGACAGATGTTTTCAAAAATGTGCTCCATATTTGTCTGATATATATATATATATATATATATATATATATATATATATATTGATCATGCTCAGTTTATTGACACTAGTCCGAATTTTTTTTTAAAGTACAGGGTCAAGTGCTACGTGTGGTTTAGTCGTGAACAGGGCCACAGTTGTTTTAAATCTTGTTTAAATGATAATTCAAATGTTTATTTGCAGAGATTTTGTTCAAACATAACACATGCATGCATTCATTTATCTTATGACGTCCATCGTGCTTGATGGGTTAGCTTTAAAAAATATACGTGTATGCCCTAGATATGTTAGTGTTTTTGTATGTAAGTATTATTATTCGTACACACTCCAGTGCACTCCAGTCGTTTTTGACAGGAAATATCTACTGCAATTGTCCTGCCTCATTCTAAAGATTTGTGAGCTGAAACTGACCATATTCTGTGAAATGAAACAATAATCTCACTTCCATTTAACTGCCATCTGCATTTGCACACGATAAACGTTTGAGAAGAAATCATCCAAGCGTCCCCGAACCAAAATGGTGATGATGATATGTTGAGTCTTCAGAAATTAGTGTGATGGGAGGTACAAGATTGATTAGTACGAATAGTAGTGGGGGACAGAGATTCTCCCTGAAAAGTTCCCCTTCATATATTCAGTTACGCTGATTTTTTTCCAGCAGCTGTTAAGTCTACTTTTCAGTGTTTCATAGAGTTGACTATAGGCCTTACGATTGATTCACTAATCAGAGGTATTCAAATATCCAGCCAAGTATGATCATGTCGTACACCTTTTAATAGTCAAATTATCGAATTGCAACGTTCTTTTGACTTCTTCTAAGATCATTTGGTCAATGTAGAGCAAATCATTTGCCCTACATCTCCTATGTAATCATTCATATATATATATATATATATATATATATATATTCATTCTGCTATTTCGCCTGTCACGATTTTCCACATTAGCAGTAGGTACATGATTGGTCTATAATTGCTTACTTGCTCCCTTTCTGAGTAAAGGCAAACTGAGTCCACACAATTATATACACGCCAAGGGTGGAATACGTATGTGTATAGTATTTCTCTGTCATATGTGCACATATCCATTAGTGTGAATTGAATGTATGTGCCTAAATATGTTTGTGTGCGTGTTTTAGATAACTCTAATATATATGCAAAAGTTGTGTTGACAATTTATATATATGCATATCCATATTTACAGATATTTATGTACATGTACATATTTGAAATATTTGCAAGTATATACGTATTTATATATACATGCAACTCCCAATATAATTATAAGTAATGTCATGTATTTACACTGCTTTATACACATGCAAATTGTCAAGTATTGACAACTGGATTTGTATAAACATGTTCATTGGATTTTTCTAAAAGATATGTGAGCAGATGTGTCTGCCTATTTGCTTGAATAAGTCTCTATCTATTCATCTATCTATCCATCTATCTATCTATCTATATCTATATCTATATATATACATTGTTTGTTTGCAACAAAACCTTTTCTCTCGATCGCACTTACACACCTTTTTCCAAACGCAAATTTCCATTTAAGTAGAATCTTTAAAATCTTCGCATTCTCTAAAAAAACGTTTTAATTCTATGAATAAACTCTTCGATCACAGACGTCCATTAACAAATTGAAAATATTCAAGAAATTCAAAGAATTTATTTTTCAAATAAATCCAAGTATATATATATATATATATATATATATATATATATATATATATATATATATATATATATATATATATATATATATATATATATATATATATATATATCGAAACGGGTTATTTACAATCTTCATGTTGCGCTTTTATAAGAAAAACATTGACGAAATATGAATTTGGATTTGGATATATTTGAATTTTTGATAGATTTTTCTTTAATCTTATTTTTGTTGCCTCATATCGTTGCGATAAAAACGGGCCTTTTTCATATTCTGCAGTCGTAAAGTATGTGCCATGGACTGGGGTTTTTAATTCTAATGCTACCTCTTGTCTGGCATGGACGGCGCTTTGACAATCAGGCTATAGAAACAAACGAACACTCATCATTCAAAATTTTATCGTATAACTCTAACATAAGATGTTTATCTACAATACCTGATGATATTCACAGATACACAGGAAAGAAACGTGAACGTCACCAGACCCTCCAAAATATTTCTGATGGGGTTTCGTCAAAGATCGTTGTAATGTGAAGTACAGGAGATTGAGTCGTAGAAAGGAGAGGAAAAGGGTTTGCACTGCTTTTATGAGGGTTCAGTGCAAAACAAAAGCAGCTTTTTTTTCATTCCAACTTTCTCTCTCAAAATTTGAACAAATTGGCGTAAGTGATCCGCGAATTTGTATTACCGATCCTGAATTTAAATTCTTAAATGATTTTTCACATAAAATAACCCTGAAAAACTCGTTTCAGTGGAAGATTCCATTGTTTAAAATGGTGGGTAAGGGAGTATTCTTATCAGCAACTGTTATGGACCAAGAACGAATAAAATCACACGATTCATAACATGACTTGACTACTTAAAGACTGTGGAAAATATGACAGATATACAGGTTTGGCCGTTATCAAAGCGTATGAATAAATGTTTTTTCGTAGAATGAAATGGTGTGAAGCAAAGAAGCAAGTTCCATTGATTTATATCCAAAAAATTTTGAAAGTCGTCAAACCCCCAAATGGTTGGAATGCTATCTTAAGATTAGATATTTGAAGTTAGAGTGGTGGGAGGTACAGGAGAATGGGGAGTAGAGGAAGAGAGGAGAGTGTGAGTGCTACCTCTATAATGACTCTTACAAAACGAAATCAGAACGCTACTTTTGCTGCAATTGGAAAATCAAAAAAGCGATGTAAAGAAAACTTTTGAAAAGCGGGACAAATTATATTTGAATTCTTTTTTTTTTTTTTTTGGAAAGAAACTGAAATCAAAAGTTTCAAACTCACTTGTTACTAGTTAGTTGGAGAGTCCTTGGTTATGGACAGAAAATCGATTAATCAACGCTGTCAATTATTTAAGTTGGTTGGATTGCTCTACAAAGATACATGTTTTGTCTCCAGATCTTGCTGAAAGCTTAAAATTCTTTTTGCGAGACATGCTCCCTATGTAATGGTCGTAAAATGCAAGAATAAATATATAGAAATTAGAATACTGCTCTTTGCCATAGAAAACAACAAAAATGAGCTGAGAAATGTCCAAGATTGATAATGACCACGCTAAAAGCAATGCGCACAACTTGAGTCTATTACAACAACTACTGCTAAACAAACGACAAAAATAAAATGAAAGAAGAATAAAGACTGGATATATTTTATAGTTTTAGTTTTAAGACATTATGTTTTAAATATTTACCGGGTTAAGTTCAGTACGACACAAGGTCAAAGTCGAGAAAACTGGGAGGGGGAACAATTCTTATTTCCCTATTGAGGAGGAATTGTTGATCATAGAAATCCGCTTTCAGAAACTAGGCCCAACTCTAGATTCGAACACCGACCTCTAGCGCTGGTGGAGTACAATTAACTCATTCAATAAAGAGAGAGGCAGAACACTAGCAGTTAAAAAAAAAGACAACATTTATACAGGGGTCTGAGGAAATAATTTCATTTAAAGAATTTCAATTTAGAGTGAGGGTTAACTATTGGTTTTACAACAGTTACTTGTGATATATGACACCTTTGCTTCTCTTCCATTTTAGTTGCTTTCGCTTCTCGGTTTGCTTTCGTTTCTCGAAACAAAATGCACAC